>PVLA01002125.1:0-291311 GCA_004027455.1 Hydrochoerus hydrochaeris | reverse complement strand
AGGACTCTTCATATGAACCCAACCAGGCCTTACCCGTCATGGGCCTGCAGGACAGCAATAGGTCCTGTGCCTGTCTTAGGCGGCTGGTGGTGTAACATATGTGTCCTAGTTGCCCGTCTTTGGCTGCCTGTCCAGTGTCTCAGGGCAGTTGTCTCACAGGAACCCCGCAAATCCTCCTCCATGAGCTCTCCCACCCAAATCTCCCGCATAAACTCTCTCACACTACTCACAGAGGGCAAAACCCCACAACCAGTCCTCACAAAGGGGTTATCTAGAGGGCCTCCAGCAACACCCCTGGAGTCTCCACCCTCGACTCCGTATTGAGCATCACACAAAAACATACACATGTGAACTACACAAATTACAATTATCAGTACAAAACATTCCAAGATCCCCGCGCCCAATTCCCACATGCGGTGTCCTTTTCCTGGGGAAGCGATTGTCACAAGGCGTGGATGGACTGGGACGTGGCATGGACAGAAAAGGGTGCTGCACCTGAATTCTGCAACCTTCTGGGGTCTCCATTGCATTTTGACTTCACACTTTTAGCTTCATACACTGCCCTCTCAGGTCATCATATGAAATCTGGGTGGAAGCTCCCTGACCCAACAACTCTTGCATTCTGCATGTGCCTAAAACTAGCACTATGTAAATGACATTAAAGTCTGCTGCTGGCTGAAGCAGTAACCAGAGTTCCTTCTCTCTTGCCTATGGAGTCTAGTCCTATAACCTAATTCTGCGGAACAGATTCCCTAGGCTGCTGCCATTCTGGAACATGGTACTCCAGGCTTCTCATCTCAGAGCAAAGTTTTTCATTTTTGGAATTTTGAGTCTTCAAAGGATGGAATCCTGCTGCTCCTTGTCATGCCTTCAGACCAACTTTTTCTGTTCTCCTATTCTTTCTCAGCAATCAAGATCTACTCTGCCCCATCTTTGCAGTCTACAACCCTACTGGAGCTTTCTTTCTGGCCAAAATCAGAACATTTTAAATCATTCTACTGGGATGTTTATTTTCATTTTCAACATAAATCTGGCTAAAAGTACCCAATAGTAGCCATGCCACATCTTCAACATTAGATTGCAAGATTGAAATTTCTTTTGCAAGACTGAGATTTCTTCTGCAAGATTAATTAGTCCACCACTCTTAATCTCAGTCTCTGACAAAGTATATGAACATGAGCAAGATGGAAACAAACTTTCTGCCAAGGCATAGTCCATACTGCCTGGTGTCTAACAGCCAGTGCAGTCTTGCTTCCCAGCAGAAACCTCCTAAGCCTGGTCTTTATTGGAAAATCAGTATTCTGGTCTTTTGAGATCCAACCAGAATCTCCTGTCAAGTACAGCTTTAGGTGTTCCAACTCCACTTTTACCAGCTGACATCTCAAACCTTTCCAAACTCTTCCCACAAGCTAACTCCAAAAACTTCTAAATCACATGGTCAGGTACAATCAAAATAATGACCACACTTCTCTGGTACATGATTCTGTCTTGGTTACTTTCTTTCAGTGAGGAGACAAAACATCTGGCACCCAAAGTGAGAGGGGGAAAAGTTTGTTTGGCTCACAATCTGTAGAACTTTCAGTCCATAATTGGTTGGCTCTAAGTCAGGGTGACATGGAGATAGGCATCAACTCCAAAGCAGGTAGCATGGCAGACAGGCATCACAGAGGAGAAATCGTTCATAGAGGGTAGATGGTAGCAGAGCAATAAGGGTTGGTCACAGCTCTTTCTACCCCTTGTGTCTTATCCAGGCTACTTACAGCAGATAACACTCACACCCTTAATCCTACTGACCTCGATCCTAGCATTGCATCATGAATCAATCACAGTGTCACACACTCTAGATCCAGTTGCCTCTGAAAATACCCCACTTAAAACCACATGGGGATTTGGGGGGATATCTAGACACAAACCATAACAACCACCAAAAAGAACTTTTTTAATATTTTTCATGATGTGGTGTGGTTCCATGACTATGCATTTGTCAAAATATTCATAAATTTAAATTTAAGAGTGGTTCATATCTCATTGACATTACTCTTTAATTAAAAGAATTATGGGAAGTGATTGGAGAAGTTTTAGTGGAGGACATTATCAGGGAGCTTTTCAAAGGATCATCCTGCCCGAGGAATGAATATCAATGAGAAAACCAATAAGAAATTTAACAGGGGACAGGTGCGAGGGCTATAGCTTAGAGTCTGGTGGTTAAGTGGGATGGAAAGAATAAGAGGATTTGAGGAATACCTGGGAAGCAGAATCAGCAGTACTTAGTATTGATTAGATATGGGACATGAGAAAGAGGGCAGAGTCCAGAATGAGGCTCAGGAATCTAGAACAAGGCTGAACAAGGCTGAAGAAATAGAATTAGGGATAGGTAGGTGGAGGAGGTGTCATTATATGTGATATGCAGGTGAAGCAGGTTTTGTAAAACACATGGCACTAGAGTAACCTGAAGTAGCGGTGGATTGAGACACATCAGGATTGCACCTAATGTTTCCATACGTGTGATTGAGTTACAGATTTACTTAGGTAACACATACCTGAATGCTTCTTGCCACCTCTTTGAAGCCATGACCAAAACTGTACCATCTTTATAAGTTGCCACTGAGATCTTACCATTCTAAAGTATCAGAACACTTTCAAAGTTGGTCTGCTCTATTGATGTAGGTATAACCATATCATTAAGACAGTTACCAAGTTATATGGTGGGCCATTTCTCATGCCTACAATCATTTTAAGGTATTTTATAGATACAGCAAAATTTTGAAAAGAAATATTTCTGAAAAGTGCCAGTACAAATTCTCTGGAAGAGAGGTCTTTCTCCTCCCAAAGCCTCTAGCACCTGCACTTGGACATGGTGTGGATGATTTTGACAGTACAGAGGAACAATGAGCTTTTGTACTCCTCTCTTTTTCGTAAGCTCCTTTCATGATCTGGCCTAGATAAAGATGGGCTGTGCATCTCTGGCCAAATCACCTTCTACTATATTCATACAGCCCCAATTCCTTGCGGTCTGGCCAGGCAAGAAGAAATCCAAACTGAATAAATGTAGCTCAAGACCTGGAGATTTCAGATTTCTTTAAAAACATTTAAAATTCCTAACCAATATCATATTATTGATCCAAAAAATATGTTTTGATGATAACTGGAAACTCTTGCTTAAATTTATGAACAGGGAAGCTGAAACAAAGAGACATTCTAAACAGATCAGTCGAGATCTTAAATGAGGTTAATGCCAGAGCAATGGTTTCTTATCCTTGACTTAGAGGCATATTGCAATTTCATAGAATTTCTAAATGTCAAATTCAATGAAATTGCTTTCTGATTACTGCCTTTTGTTTGTGGCATTACATGATGGTTTGAGGTACTTTAAGATTGTGTTTCCTGTTTTCTTAATAGGATATACATACTTATGATAATACATACTTATAATAAGTATGTATTAATTTTATAATTGAGAAGAGGATGGAAAAACATCACAAAAAATAGGTACATGTGAGACTGTACATCCAAAGGTCACCACAGTCATGCTTGTCTGAGAATATGGGTAATTTTTCTTTCTTCTCATGCTGTCTGCATTTTTCCAATTTTCTATGATGAACACAAATTACTTCCGTAGGGCCAGGGATTTAGCTCAGCGGCATAAGCATCTGCCTGGCAAGTGTGAGGTTATGAGTTAGATCCTGGGATCAAGAACAAAGCAAAACAAAACAGCAAATTACTTCTATAATCATATAAAAGTTCTTTTAAAAATGACACTACAGCATTCCTCTCCTCACTAAAAGCAGCAGGAGTCTCTGAGAGTGAAGAGACATGATTTTCATTTAGTCCTGACCCTGAAAGTGACTGGAGACATGATTCAATGCAGGTTCCATTCCCATGGCCTCAGACAGGCGATGTACCCCTCATTGCCACCTTCCAAGAGGATCAATCAGCAAATGCATGGGATAGAATTTGGAAGAAGATGCTGATCTGGGTTCCACACTGGGACTGTTTGCTGTTCTATAAATATTCTGCTAAATATTATTGAAGGAACATGTTGTAATTTGAAGGCACATTATTTTTATGTTGAGGGGAAACTAAATCATAGTTATTAAGTCAATCTCCTGCATTTTGGCACTTGTTGTGCCAACTAATGTTATGTGAGAGAAGAAAGTTTGTCCTTAGATGGCTGGGCGTCCTGCCACTATGCTAGTTCAAAAGGATGCAGCTCCGTAAAGGGTTAGCGCCCTTGGGGGTGTGGGAGTTGGGACAGCAGCCTCTCTGGAGAGGAGTGACCCTCTCAGCCAGGCAGCAGCCCAATTTGAACTCTGGGAAAGCTGTAGCCAGCTGCCCCTCCAAAGCTTGTTGGTAACTAGACCTGATGGTGATTCATGCAGATTATCTGTAAGGAAAAAAGTAACAGAAAAAATGGCTTATATAGATTTGGAGAGAGAGAGAGAGAGAGAGAGAGAGAGAGAGAGAGAGAGAGAGAGAGAGAGATATTGCTTAGAATTTGAAGTTTCACTAGGCATTTAAAAGTATATTCTCATGCCACATCCCTTCCTTTATCTCCTCAGAGTGGAAGTAGAAATCATTTAGTGTGAAAATCCAACTTAATTCACTTCAAGTTTCTTGTGGCTAAGCATGTTTAGGAGGAGGGGAAGGCAGTTCTCCAGTCCTTATGCTCTTAGCAAATTTTTCTTAATGCTTACTATTAAATGGCTGTTATCGTGGTGGAGCAATTTCTTTGCTTTGCTACAGTTGGCTTATTTTATTCCATAGCCCTAAAAGAAAGAAAAATATATTTCCCATTTTAAGTACTTTAGGAATTATCCTATGGTTGAAAAAACAAGCAGAGGTTGTTTATGAAAATTAAAAACAATTGTTGGAAGATATCATGAGGGAATTCAATGACTACTGTAAAATATGTCTTGGAGGGGCTGTTTGGCAGCCTTGTGAGGTGGCCATCCACTGACTTCTGTCACAGTACATCACATAAGGTTGGTGCTGATCTGATTCAAGCTCTGACGTTGAGGGCAGTGGATGGATG
Source organism: Hydrochoerus hydrochaeris (assembly GCA_004027455.1). Classification (NCBI taxonomy): domain Eukaryota; kingdom Metazoa; phylum Chordata; class Mammalia; order Rodentia; family Hydrochaeridae; genus Hydrochoerus; species Hydrochoerus hydrochaeris. The sequence continues at coordinate 286,279 of PVLA01002125.1, read as the reverse complement.
TAAGATCAGCAGCAGGACACTGCTAAGATGACAGAATGACTTTTGTAAGAGATGGAGCACCGCCCACTTTCACCTGCACACAAGAGGGCTGCGGTAAGGTTGATGAGGAGGATTTCTTTGAACGTAGACTATTTTTCCCCTTTTCCTACTTAAATCAAGTGTCTTATTGGAGAAAAGAAGTAAAAGGCGATAGAAGTGTTAGCCAAGAAGGGAAAATAAATGCACATCGTGTTCGCCTACCCTACAACTAGTTGTGTGCATAACTGCAGAAACTGAAGGCTGCTTTAGGACTAAAGAGAATCAGTTTAGTAAATATTCTCCAGAGTTGAAAAGGCACAGGGATTGTAAAACTCCAAAAGGGACAGGCTGATGGAGCTAATCCCCCCAACCCCACACACAGCAAGGCTAGAAGAGAGAGCTGAAGAGAAAGTAAATAACATTTCTACTGGAGATGGGTAAGGGTAAGCATCCTCCATGAGTCAGGGAGGGCCCTTGGAGTAAAGCCAGGCTCTGGGTGTTTTGACAGCATCTACCCCTGTCAGATTTTGCCTGTACTATAGGAACTAGACAATAGAGCAGAAAGAGAAATGTAGGTAAGCTGCCATACAGGAGCCAAGTGTATTGGGAGTGCTCCCCCAAAAGCTGTTGCTCTCCTCAGGAAGCTGTCTCCTGCACAGAAGTCTCTAAAATAATTTTAAAAAAATAGATAGATGAAAGAGAAAGTCAGGATTTGCCATGTCACGATCGTGCTGCCATAGTGCTTGTAACAAAAATCCTCTCATCCCTTTTCGTATCTCCCTCCCCTTCCCTGGTTCTAGAGGATTTAGAAACAACAAAATGAGTTGGAAGGAGGGTGCTACAGGATGAATAAAGAGCCATTTATACCCATCTTCTTCCATTATGGAAATATCTGCGCTTAGCTCAGGTCTGAAATGGGGAGGGGAGGAGCTTTAAAATACATGACAGAATGAAGTTAGCAAATAGGAAGAACTGGACCTGTAACACCTGAAAACAAGACATTTTTGATATATGGCAGTAACTGGAAATGTAAGGGATTTGCCTAGATCATATCTGAGTATACAGGTCAGAGATCCAATGGAAAAAGTCATACAGAAATCAGAAGAAAAGAAGAACATTAGTTTCATGAAGGCCCCCTACAGGGTCCAACCCACTCAATATTTCATTTACTTGAGCAATAATTGTAAACAGAGAGGTCTATGACTTTGTGAAAAATTTTGGAGCTATACAAGCTTGGTACTTGACATATGAAAATGTTCCTTTCATTTGTATAATTCTATCTCTCTCTCACACACACACACACACACACATGTCTGTATCTTTGATAACTGTACTACATTTGTTATCTTTCCATTGCTGGAACAAAATATCTGACATAAACAACTTAAAGTGAAACAATTATTTTTGTTCATGGCTTCAGAGCAAGCTCCACCATTTTTAGGGATGTAGCATGACAGAAACATCATGCAGAAGAGCCCTGTGCAGGTAAATGATTATCTTATGTTAGCCAGGAAGCAGAAAGAAAGAAAGAAAGAAAGAAAGAAAGAAAGAAAGAAAGAAAGAAAGAAAGAAAAGAAAGAAAGAAGAAAGAAAGAAAGAAAGAAAGAAAGAAAGAAAGAAAGAAAGAAGCTGAGAGACAGAGAGAGAGAGAGAGATTGAGGCAGAGAGAGATATTGAGACACAGAGAGATATTGAGATAGAGAGAGAGAGATTGAGTTTTAGGTTAATGATATACTTCTAGCGACCTACTTTCTCCACTTGGGCCCTGCCTCCTAACAGTCCATTCAGGTATGAACTTATCAATGGACTGACCCACTGTTGAGGTTAGTGCTGTCATGATCCAATTACATCTCTAGGCTGCATCTCTGAACCTTGTACAACAGATACAGGTGTCTTTGATGGAATGCTTCATATTTAAACCATAACACCTTAGTATATTTTTGGATTTGGAGAGTTTTTCCCTCTAAAGAGAATTTGAGATTAAGAAGTGTATATATAGTCCAGAGTGTAAAATTGAGACTCTAAAAGGCAAGTTTTTTTGTTGGAAATAAGATTTACTGTTTGTAAAATAAATGGAGGAAGCTTTTCCTAGGAGGGTAGGTTCAGTTACTTACCAAGACAACAAACAGTCTTGCTTTGTGTTTTCCAGTTGTATGACCTTGAGCAAATGATATCTCCTTTCCATTCTGTAGTTTCTCCTTTTTAATTACAGGTTCATATCTTATAGATTGGTTATGAAAATTAAATGGGTTAATGTATGATCCAGGCTGAAGACAGTTCCTGGTCTTAGGACTGTCTTCTTGTCATACCCCAGAATAGTCTACAATAATTCCCATGGGCACTTGCAGCTGTTCGTCTCTTCCTTGATTTCCTGAGGTGTTCTCTTCCCACAGGAGTGATAGTAGCCTAAGAGCATGGCAGACCAGCATTACTGTGAGTTAACACTCTGGAAGAGATCCCTGATGAACCAAGGATGAGGGGTGGAGGATAAAGATCCCAGTTCCTTTGCTTGCATTGTGTCTGCTTCTAAGGCATCTTTCACATGGCCTCTCAGAGGACTCCCAGTGGGATTGAATTCCAGTTTCCCACCACAACGGTCCATTCATCTATGCTTCCTGTCTTCTCTTACCTGCCTTCACTCATGCTCTTGCACCTCAGTGGCGCTGTGCCACTGAGCTATATCCCAGGCCCTATCATCCACTTCTTATTTCACCTACAATGCATAGGAGTTGTGGAGCTCACAAGAGGATCTCAAATATTTATCTGATTTTTAACTCTAAATCTCCATTTACTTAATATTTCTGCCTATATCCCCATGAACTTATAATCAGAATTGTACTTTCAGGATTTCAAAGGAATGAACATTGTCCTTTTCCTAAAAATCTCCATTCATAAGATTTCAAGGTTCCATGCTCCATTTTTGATCACTCCGTGCTCCTAGATCCAAGCACAGTACAGTATCTTGCAATTATAGTACCTAGCAAAAACTCTACTACCTTCCAACTGAAACTTTCTCTCGATAAACCAGACTGGCTGGCTGAAAATCAAACCTCAAATAATGAGAAAGTATCAGAAATAGTATTTGTTAAATATTTATATATATATATATATATATATATATATATATATTAAGTATATCTATCTAATATTTGTGTTCAGATGAGACCTGTGGTAGCCAATGAGGTATTAAGCACATGTGGCTAATGAACAGCTGATATGTGGCAGTCCCAAGTACATTATGGTATAAGTATAAAGTATATGCCAGATTTTTGAAGATAATAGAACAACAAAAAAAAAGAAAATCAAGAAAAATATAAACTAACATCTTATGATATTGTATTTTGTCTAGTTATAATGTATCATCAAAATATTTAAAATCATACACACAGCTTGCATTATATTGCAATGGAGAGTTTTGGTCCAGAGCATTCACAAACCCTACCCCATCTGAGATGCTCTGTCCCAATTGTCTTTCATAGTTGCTATTTTGTTATTTACCTTCTAACCAAACATCACAGGGGCTGTGTGTTTGTCTCAGACACTGGGTGCATGAGGGTTCAGCATAGTTTGCTGCTTGAATCTGAGTGGGATCAACAAACCATGAGGAAGAGCTAATCCAATTTGAGTAGAGGGTCCTGCTTACCAGTCTGTCTATATTTTTCTTGGATGCTGGTAAGGGAGTAACCTAGCTAAGGCCAGAACATATTGGTAACTAATCATTAGAACCCAATACTTGTGTCTTAATTGAAATGTCTGCTTTTATTTAGTTGATGTGATTGGTTTCTATTCTACGGTATAGCCAAGTAACATAATTTCCTCCTGACTAAAAAAAACCTGAGAATTTAAGTTTCAGAGATGTATGCTTCAGTTTAGGTTATACCTTTCTAGTCATTGAGCAAATTATTTCACCTTCCTAAGCCTTAATTTTCAATGCTGTAAAATGGAGATAATGACACCTGATAAGAGTGAGTCTGCAGATCATGTGAACTGGTCTTTGGAATGAGTTCCTGAAATGACCCTTATTTAAAGTGTTACAGAATCTTTGATCCTTGAATGATTGAAATATGCTACAGGGCATCCATGATTGGTGAATGATTCTTCTTCCCTTTGTTAAATATCTCAACAAAAAGTTTGGGATAGAGTTCAGGCCAAATATATATGCTATAACTTAGTGGTCTTATATAATTGTCAATATGACATATTGGTTAATAGTAGTAATTATCTCTGTGAGTTTGTTTTTATAGCTATGCACGCATTTTCATTCCTGAGAACCCCAAGGAACAAGATGTTATTGGCATCCTCTCCAGAACAAAGAACAGCTGCATTTGTTTGGAACATTTCCCAAGTTGTTCCTTCCTTCTTCTGTGAAGAATGTTCTTGCTTTGTCAACCCAACATGGATGGGGAGAACAGATTCCACCACCTTCTTTCACAAGCACTCAAGCAGTGCTGGGTATCCCACATGAATGTTCCTGTGTGTTTTGTAGCCCCATATAAATGGAGTTAAGTGAAGGTAACACTATCTTCTTTTTCCTAAACGATGTAGTGGTGACCATGGAGACTGCTGTTGATGGGAGGCTCAGATTGTAGAAACCTGAAGAGTTTTGGGTAACAGTTTTCAAACTTTGGTGCCCATTAGAATCTCTTGGGGAGATTTTGAAGATCCCATTACTTATTCCTTGACCCTGAAATTCTTCTTTAAGTAAATGAGAACAGGGTCTTGACATTTGATAATGTATAAAAGCTCTTCAGGGCTTTTATCATAGTCTGAAGTCAAGAAAACATGCTATACTACAAAATAGACTACTACTCAGCATAAAGGATGAATTTGAGGCTTTCAAGGAAAATGCATGCACATTGGGAAAATGCTAAGGGAAATAAACCAGACATAGGAGGTTAAATATTGTATGGTTTCTCTTACATGAGAAACACAAAGTGTAAATAATTTAGGAGCAAAATAAAAGATAGATGATAAGAAGCGAAGAGATAGATTTTGCAGAGATGGAAAGGAACCCTGGGGTGGGAAAGATGAGAGGGAGTAAAAAGGAAGCAGAATAAATATGATCCAGATGCAACATGTCATATATCCCAATTCCCCACAAGGAATGTGTTTATTATGTATTACAAATGAACTAATAAAAAGGAACAATAAAAAATCAGGACTAGAGCTCTTATCTTTCAATTTATCACCCAGAAATTTTGGTGAGAATGTAGTTTCAGAGCCAGTAACATGAAATTTTTGAATTTTGATTCATTTACTCATTAATTGGGACCTTGAATGAATTGCTGAAATTCTCAATTTGCTTGCTTGTAAAATGGGAAATTACAGTTACTTCAGAGCATATTTGGGAAAATTAAGTGTCAGGACTTATATCTGTTTTCTGTGCTCTATTTACTTTGTAATTTAGTAACTTGAGGATAGGGACCATCAGGTAATACCAGTAAAATTCAACTGAGTAACTACTATGTGTCATGTGATATACTGGACACAGCAAGTACAGCAACACATTATTTTACTTAAACCCCACAAAATAACTGAATGTGAGATAAGGAACAATTCTCTCTGATGAAGAAAATAAGAAACCGATAACCTCACTGTGTGTATCCAGGATCTCATAGACTATGAAAAAGTCAGGATTTGAACACAGACATCTCTGACTTCAGAGTTCATTAAGTGATACACTGTAGTATCTCCCTAAGTTGTGCTAAATTGCTACATCCTTGACCCCAAGCCTGATCTTTACCACATCAAAGGGACTAATAAATGGTAAAGAAAATGATATAAATGATAAGATATAAATGAATGAATGAATGAATGAATGAAGTACTTACCTCATGGCAGACAATCAGTTAATAATAGTTCCAATCTCTGTTAATCGTCTCTCCACAAATGTTTATTCTCAACACAAACAATACACAATAAGAAAAATTATAATGTGCCTGACATTATTGGCACAGAAAAATGAGAACTATACTAGCAATTGGTCAACTCCATTATTTCATCTTCTATTAAGTAGGCTATGATTTTAACTTAAATTTGTTGACAGCTCAGAGAAGAAATATCTTGTTGATTTTCCAAATTAGTATTTGGATACTAGCTGTCAGAATGTTTTATGTATTCCAACATGTATTGTGAACACAGTTGTATTAAAATTCCAAAACATTTTTTAAACACTAGAGCAGCTTGAAATAACTGCAAGTGTGTGACATGTGGTCAGCAAGTCTGAGTCCAGGTTTTGGCCATCCACTCACCAGTCGTGAGACCCTAAGTCTAAACACTGCAAATGAAGTATTCATGTCCTGGAAGTTTGGGATACCAATTCAAGGCTCCAGAGATTCAGGGTAAGCACAAATCATTAATTAACAAAAGCTTTAAAAGAATTGTTCATTAGTGCACATTTATAATATAGTGGGAAAATGGTACATGCAAATAACACATCTTGATCGTTTTTAACCCCTCCTTTGCTTTTCAAAGGGCCCTTTTTCATCTCCAAGAATCTACTTTCTAGTTTCCTATCACTATTCATTTATTTATATTTTCAGCTTTCCATATAAGAGAAAATATGCAATTTTAACATTCGCAGTCTGGTTTATTTTGCATGGCAGAATAGTCTCAAGTTTCATCTGTTTTTTGGCAAGTGATATGATTTCTTTTTTATTTTGCTGAATAACATTCTTTATGCATTTATCTGTTGACAGGTATTTAGACTATTTCCACAGCTTAGCTATTGTGAATTCTACTGCTATAAAGGTGGGTATACACATATTGTTATAGCATAATGTTTTTCATTCCTTCAGGAATGTAGAGCTAGCTCAGATGGTGTTTCTATTTTTAGTATTTTGAGGGAGATATAGAGCTAGCTCAAATGGTGTTTCTATTTTTAGCATTTTGAGGGATCTCCATACTGATTTTCACAACGGTTACATTCTAACCATCCATTAGGAAAGTTCCTGTTCCATTGCATCCGCCCTAACATTCATTGTTTTTTGCATTCATGATGATTTCATTAAACAGATGTTTATTGAATGCCAGATATTTCACTGCAAGTGAAATGAATAATACATATATAAAGTTCCTGATTTCAAGGAGTGTCATCTTTTTCAAAGAGACACATAAGTAAGATATTTTCACATACAAGTTAATATCGTTTTACTAGAAAGAATACATGAGGGGCTGGGGATTTAGCTCAGCGGCATAAGCGCCTACCTTGCTAGCACACAGTCATAAGTTCGATCCCTGGTACCAATTTAAAAAAAAAAAACTTTTGGGGGCTGAGGATTTAGCTCAGCAGTGTAAGTGCCTGCCAGGCAAGAGCAAGGTCATGAGTTCTATCCCTGGTACAAAAACAAAACAAAACAAAACACATGAAACTATTTTTAAAAGCCTGATAAGTATTGAACATTAGTATTGAACATTACCAGTCACTGAACAGAATACACTTTCTTCTTTCTAACACTAGAGTCTTCTCAGTTAGATGTCTACCATCCCCAAATAATCACCCATGGGATGGCTACTAGTTGGCGTAAGTCAGATATACTCAATTCCCCATTGGTTTAGGGTTGCCAAGTAAACAGACTTATCAAGACTATGGCATGCAATGTCAGTATCAAGAAAGGATTTTTTTCTTTTTCTTCCATTGAGTTAGAGGGTCATATTGTAAAGACAGAAACCTTTGGGAGCACTTTGGCAGCAAAACAAAGTAAACTGAACAATTAATCTGGCATAAAGAGAAGGATGCTGCAAAAAAAATCTCACAGAAGTAAGATGATTCTGAAGTCTACTTTATTTCTGACTTCAAGTTATAAAAATAAATAATTTCTTCACTGATTAAGACAATCTGAATAAATTCTTCTGTTTATTGCTACCAAAGAATTCTCTAAGGTACAGAATCTGATTCTAAGAATGGGATGCAATAAAATACAAACTCTAAAACTTGGACTTAGATGAACAGAAGTAACTTGGTGAAAAGAAGTGACCTATTGGGTCTTAGGCCATATACCTGCAAGACATCAAGAAAATGGTAGGAGGAAATCAAGTATTGTGGATTTACAGCAGATCGTATCACATAGGGACAATGTTAAAATAAAATGACCTCATGAAAGCAGAGAAGTAAGAAATATGGCCTTACTCAGAAAGAGTCTTTCTGGCTGTGGTCTACAAACTGAAATGGTTAGATTCTAGAAGCCTGTAAACACCAAATACTCATTTCCCAGGTAAGGTTTATACAAGAAAAAGCAGGAGGTATGATTGGGGAAAAAGACAAGCCTAATACTTCAGACATTCCTAAATACTTTCTACTAAACTCTTCCACCTGACAAAGTAAACTAGAGCGGCTGTGTTGGAACATGAAGATGGGGAGAAAGTCATTATGCTCCAAGCTATTACCAGAAACTTTACAGAAACAGAGACCAAGATAAAAGTAGCAACCACTACACTAATGTCTTTAGGATAGTAACAGAATGCAGACCTCTTGTTAAACAGTAGAAATTCTTAAGTTCTGGAGACAGGCTCTCATAATATCTTGATGATATCCAAGCTTGAAAAGAAGCTATATTCTAAAAAAAAATTCAGTCTTGTATGGTCTGTGACTGCTTAAGATGAAAGCAAGCTCAGATCTTTTGATAAATCTCATGGAAAGGGAAACTTTTCTAGGTTTGGTTATGGAGGTCAATAAACAAAAGAGTTACCTCTCAGAGAAGAAAACCCAAAGCTGCCAGGTTAATTGACAGAGATATCCCTCTGCTGTCAGTTTTATTATAATACCTTCTCGTCTACTAATTGTTATCTAACCAATTGTATCATTCCTGTGTTTCTTTCTCAGGACTCCACAATAATAATCATAAGCAGCATGCCTGGAGTTTGGCTTCCAGTCAATCTAATGGAGACCTGGTCTCGTTCACCCACTGTCTTCTTGGTGGAAACTTTGATTGAAAGATTTAACAACTGAAACAAGATGATGCCTGGGTTGATTATTGTAGGGATTACTTCCCTAGTTCTTTTGATAGCCAGCACAGCTGTTGGCTCCGCAGCATTAGCACATTCAATACAAACTGCTCACTTTGTAGATAGTTGGACAAGAACTGCTGATGAGACCTGGAAAATTCAGAGAGAGATTGATAGAAAGTTGCATTGCTCAAGTGAGCATTCTAGAGACTTTTGTCCTATGGATGGGAGATCAGATTGAAAGCTTACAGTTACAGCAGAATTTAAAGTGTCACTGTAATATGACATATTTTTGCATTACCTCATTGCTATGTAACAAAATCCTACGTCCTTGGGGAATGATCAAAAGACATATACAAGGAGAAATCCATCAGAATATTACTATGGATATAGATGCTCTTCAGGGACTAGTGCTTCCCATATCACAACGGACTACTACCCTTGATACCCAAATTAAGGATTGGGATAAGTTTGCTGATGCTATAGAACAATTGAATCCATTTGGTTTTACATTGGAATTAATGTGCTCATTCTATTCTTTATAATTTTTTTCATTAAAGCCTGTCATAGAGAATTCACTACCAGAAGACAACTAGAGGCCATGCAACCATGACTAATCCTTCTAGAGATATAAGACAAGAAGGGATAGAAGTGGAAGACAATGTGAATGACTCCCCTTGAATGCAGAACAATGCTGCAACTTTGATTCTATTGAGACTTATTTCCTTATACTAATATGTACAGAGCTGACTATGATATTTCCTTCTCTCTTCAATTGGCTCTAAGCATTGCAAATAGGGCTAGCTGAGTTACTGGTATGTAATCTCTAAAGACATCAGACAGTCTCCTATTTCCTTGCATAGTGCTCTCTGTAAAATATATAAGCACAGTGGGATGGTAGAGCCAATTAGCTCCAGGAATGTTAACTGGGTATGAGCCTCGAGATAAAGAGGCTATGAGTCCCCAGGGCACAAAAATTTACATATCAGAAACTGAAACAATGGCCTCCAAAACCAATTCAATTGCTGCCTTAATTGAATTATGCAAATTGATTCTTCTACATAGCATTATCTCTGCATTTTGCAAAGATGTTTTTCTCACTATCTGGCTAGCCAGCTCAAGTTACTCAAGTAGTTTCCACCATCCTCACTGTCACTCATCCTCAAGCTATCCCTTTCTTCACAAGATAATAAATTGTGGGAGAGGTCTAGGATCAGGGCCACTGTCTGCACATCTTCAAAGGGATTGGACTCAGGACTCCTTGGCTGCCCTTAACTTTGAATATATCTTGGTGTCTTTACTCTCACCATGGGCTCCATTGGAGGTGGTAGATTGGAATTAACTTGCCAGGATTCCAACAACGTCTCAATGGGATTATAAATATAACTTTTTGGATTGTGCGGAAGAATGGAAAAGGGATTACCATACTCAATATTGGGATTACAATAATGCTGAAAGAAAGAAAATCCTTAGCATTAGTTTTTCTAATTCAGTGTCTCCAGTTTCACACTTACTAGACTGTTTAAGAAATATTCTCAATACTAATATCCAACCTATGAGAATTGTGTCTTGATTATATGGATAGCCAATGTGTGTGTCTGCACGCACTCACATGTATGTTTGCCTCCAATTTTCTGATCTTTATAATTTGAATTCTCTTATGGAAGTCATTGCTATTCTTTTTCTTATGTTGTATACTAAATGTGGTAGTGATTAATAAATTTGCTTTAGTCATAGTTTGCTCAACCATGAAGAGGTATATCCACACTGAAATAAAAATGAAGAAATTGATGATACTTGGTTATTTAGGAAGAAAGTATGAATATAATATATGCAGGTATAAAATTTTGGGTAAGATAATTATATATCATTGTTGAGCAGTCGTGAAGGTACACTTTCTACTTTATGTGTAAGATTGAGAAAATGGATTAATATGGGAAATTAAAACTAGATTTCTCATGATCAGAGAGAGAAGTTAAATTAAAAAAGGAGTGAAGGTAGAATAAATTCTGTGATGTTGGATTAGAACTGGAGGAATTAACATGAGCTGGTGGTTTTGAATATATGATAGATACAGAAAGAGATGTAGATATATGCACTTGTGTTCATGCTTATATTTCCTAGCTCTATCTGTGGAGAAAGCTTAGAAGCAATGACATTATAATTATTTCCCATTGCTAGGGCAAACTATCACACACCTGAAATTTAAAAGAAGAAAGGTTTATTCTGGCTCATGAAAGGTTCAGTTCATGGTTAGCCGGCTCCAAGGTAGAAATGGCATAGAGAAAGACATGGCAGAGAAAGGCTGCTCAATTCATGGTAGCCAGGGAACATAAAGAGAATAAAGGACCCAGGAACAAAAATGTGCCCTTCCAGGTCATGCCCCCATTGAACAACTTTCTCTGATCAGGTCCTACCTTCCAACAGTACACCTATTAATGACCTTGTCACAGACGAATATAATGCTCCCATAATGCAAGCTTCCAAAACTCCCATCTCTGAAAATGAGACTTTTGGGGGACATTTTCAATCTAAACCATAAAAGATATCCATTACCATTGTATAAACATTCTGCCCAGATTTTGGAGCTTGAATATCATTTCCCAATGAAATTTGCTGGGTTTCTATGGAGAAATGATTGATTTTAGGACTAAGACAGAGAAAATACAGATGAGAATGGCGTGTCTTATGATGCCAGAAACAAAGAATTACTCAAAAATAAACAAAAATATGTTGGGGCTATGTCAAAAAGATACAGGAAGGTACTAGAAGTAACTCTGAATAGTCCCATCTGGGACAATTTAAGTAACAAAACAAATATTGCTAGTAATGAATTATAATTTATAAAATTGGAATCCATAAGACTACATCAAAATTTAAAAAAAACAGGGAGAATGGATCATGAAACAAGATCCATTGATATACTGTATACAAGAAACACATCTAACTGGAAAGGAAATTCATAGACTGAAAATCAAAGGAGAGAAAACAATTATTCCATGTGACAGGAGACCAAAAAAAAAAAAAAGCAAGACTAACTTTCCCAGAATGGATAAGAAAGATATGGTATTTTCATGCAGTGGAAAGCTACCCAGCTATAAAGTAGAATAATCATCAAGGCTCTGGTAGGTAAATGGACACAACTGGAGATCATTTTCATGGCCGAAACAGTTCAAATTCATACACTTGAACCTTAGCATAAAAAACAGAAGGAGTTAATGGGATCCAAAAGCAAAATATTTAATGTAAGAGCAAAGGGGAAGAAACACCTAGGTGGGAAAGGTAGAAACTACTGTCAATTTTTTATTGTCTTATCTTGAATTCTTGCATTGTTTATACAATTTTGTTAGATTTGGCTTTGTTTGTTTTGTTAGATTCTATGCTCTCAAATGGTAGGGGCAGCTATTTTGAATATAATGGGATATTTTATGATAATCATGATTTCCTATTATATTGCTTTGAAGTCATAATGTTTTCATTCATTGGTTGGAATGGTTTTATTCTATTTTGTTTGATTTTATTATGTGTGACGGTATAAACAGCTATTCTGAAGAAAATAAGACATTATGGCAGTCATTGCTGATTTACTATCATCTTGTTTTGATGTCCTTCCATGTTCTGTTCTTCTGTTTTGATTGGTTCTATCCTGTTGTGTTTCATATGATTTTATTATGTGTGATGGTATAAACAAATTTTTTGAGGAAAATGAGATATTATAGTAGACATTGTTCATTTCCTGTTATTTGGTTTTGAAGTCCTGTAATGCTTTCATTCTTTTGAATGGTTTTATACTATTTTGTTATGTTTGATATTATTGTGTGTGAAGGTATGCTCAACTATTTCAAAGAAAAGAGACAGTATGGTAGCTACTGTTGATGTCCTGTTGTCTTGTTGTGAAGTGCTGTGTTGCTTGCATTGTTCTGTTCTGCTTTGCTTTGTTCTGTTTTCTTTTGTTTTATTCTCTTTAAAAAAAATAAGCAAGAGAGAGAGACCGAGAGGGAAAACAGCAGAATTCTAATTAACAAACATAGCAGCAATAATTAAGTCAGGGAAGCATTAATGGGCAAATATCAAAATAATTGTCTCTGGTACGACTCACCAATAGGCTGTAGACCAGCAAGCCATGGCTGCCCCAGTGCAAGAACCATCAGCGTCTCCGGAGATCCATGCCATGTTGGGACTTAGGGTGCTCAGAAACCAAGCAGCCAGCTTGCCGCCCTGGTAAGTGGCTGTGGCCTGGCAAGCTGCAGCCACCCCAGGGCAAGAACTATCAGCATCTCCTAAGATCTGTGCCATATTAGAACTTAGGGAGCTGGGAAACTAAGCAACTAGCTCTCCACCCTGGTAAGTGGCTGTGAGCCTACCAGTGTGCAGGTTGAGATTCAAAACACTCCCCCTCCCCACTTTAGCAAGTGGGAGCCAGAGATCTGAGCATCTCTTGAAAGGTTGACTATATGCAATATAGCAAATAAGGGAGATTTCCTTCTACCATCTCTTTGAAGGCAAATATTTTTATGACTGTTTTGCTTTGTTCTGATTAATGGTATTTCTCTATTCAATATTATGTTTTGATAAGTTCTATAATGTTATGTATTTCCTTTGATTTTGATATACCTAATTGAAAGAACAACTATAGTGAAGAAAACGAGATATACTATGGTAACTATTACTGTTATCCCAGCTGTGAAGTTCTGTACCAATTTCACTACACTGTCTCAATTGGCTTTGTTCCATCTTGTTCTGTGGTATTTTACTACTTTAAAAAAGAAAATACATTGTAAAACATCAAATGTATATTATACAAATGTATGTGTGTACAGGTATATGTTTATATAAATAAATCAAAATACTGAGAGAGTAGCAAATGCATCCCATGTATTCATTACCCAACTTCAACAATAAACCTATGGCCAAATTTATTTCATTTATATCCTCACCCAGTTTCTCTCCCCTACTAGACTACTTTGAAAGAAATTCCAGTATCATACAATTTTTTCTGAAAATATTTCAAGATGTGTCTATAAAGAGTAAGTACTGTTTTAGCAGTACCATTAGAGGCCAATAAAAATTACAGAAACTCTTTTAAAAAAAGATTCACCAATAAATGCTACAATCAGTGGACAAATGGTATAATGCATGATGTTATGGTTTGTCTAGCTGTTCCCCCAAAGCCACATGTGGGCATAGGTGGGGCTTTTCATAGGTGACTGGATCTAGAGTATGTGATGCTAGGATCAATGATATGCAATTACTGAATTAGTCCAGACTGGTTTGGCATAGTTCTGGGCAGCACTAAGTTTGCCTCACCCTGGGTGTGAGTACAACCTCCCTTAAGGGTGTGCAGTCTAGAAAAAAATAAAGGGACAAAAGAAGGGTCACTTGTCACTTGTTGCTTGCTGTGTGCTGCCTTTTACCTGCTGTCTCCTCTGTGATGCCTCTCTGCCAACTACAGACTAAAATCTTTACAAACTGTGAGCTGCAATAAATTTTTCCTCCTTTATCTTTGGGTGTCAGGCATAGATATCTACATAATCTTAAGATATCTACCTGCAAGTTTCATATTAATTACAAAGGAAAACTAGTAACCTTACAATAGAGAAACATGGTAGGTACCATTTTAATTCAGTGATCAGTTTTTATAATTGTGATGGTCAAATCATTATCATACATCTTTGGTAATGATGCACTAAGATGTATACAACGTCTCTTTCTGGTATTTGCTCCAAAAATGATAACTTGAGTTTAAATCATGAATAAACATCTGGTGAACCCAAGTTGAAGGCCATTCTACAAAATAATTGACAAACACTGTTTGAAAATGTCAAGGTCATGAGTGACAAAGAAAAACCATCCCATATTAAAGAAAACTAAAGGGACAAAATCAAATGCAGAGTGTGATCCTGAAATAAGTCTTGAATTAAAAGGATAATTGGAGATGTTTGAATAAAAGTCTATAAATTAAATAATAGTATTGTGTCAGAGAAAATTTATTGATTTTAAACATTGTTTGAAGGTCATATTAGATTAAACATCTGGAGAATTTTAGTAGAACATACAGGAAATATTCATATAATTTTTGCATTACATTTCTGAAATCATTTCAAGATGAAAAATTTTTTCACAAGTAAAAAGATATTCAAAAAATCTTCAGTATTTAAAATGTTTCCAGGGTCATCCCTTTTTAAAAAGTCTTCTTGCCCTTTATCTTTTGTAATTCTGTACTTGTGTTTATTTCTTGTTATAATGGTTTGTAGTATGACTCAGAATTCTGTAAACTGGAAACCTAAGCTACATTAGACTTCAATGTTTTTAAAACTTTTGTCTAGTACAAAGGTTTTCCTCTCCCACTAAGTCTAATTTTCATAGTTCCTCACTATTTTTTATTGTCTCAAATGGGCTGGCATTACTCATCTAACTATTAATATTTTCTTTCTTTCTTTTTAAAAAGTGGTTTAAATGCATTTAGCATATCTTGAAATATTGTGTGACAATTTAATGAAATATATTTCCACAGATTGCCTGATTTAGGCTGTTTAGATGATCATATTTGCTGACTCATGGAATCTGAGTCATCTTTTATTACATCACAAAAATAAGTGCTATTTCATTTTTGACTCATAAATAGCCATTAGTCACCAACTCCTAAGATGATCTTCAAGGTTAATAACAATTTAGATCAATCACTAAATATATATAAAATGAAGACATTAAGAATCTTTCTGCATTTATTTATCATTTCAGAGAAACCAGATGGCTGGCTGTTGGTTTAGGAATTCTTGCCCTGCTCTATAATCCAATCACTCAGAGTGCTTTAAAAATGCCTAGACCCTCTTCCCAGAGACTCAGATTTAGTTGCTGTGGACTGTGGTATAGCTATCTTTTAAAGGCTTCCCAGATGATTTTAATGTATACCCAGGTTTGAAAAATCACTATCTTCCTTTTATGTTGGGGGTGACTGAGCACCCGTTACATTAGAGAAAAGGGTGTAATAGGAACTTCAATGATTTGAGAAAGTTCATTCCTTCCAGTATCCTTTGATGTGTAGGGTTGGTCACTCTAAAGAAAGTATGCATTAAAATTTCCAGGGGACCTCGTTAATAACACAGGCTTCAAGAACACACCTTCATAAATGTTTACTCAATATTTTTACTACATACCACACTAATAACTTAACTTCTTCACTTTTAAAAAGACCTGCAGCTTTCTTTTATTTAAAACATTATTTCTATGAGGAAAAAAAATAGTAGATTAGCAATCAGCAGCAAAATACAAGCTCTCTTGGACCTAGAATTGAGTCACCTGGAAAACAACGCTTGGCAAAGAGTAAAAAAAGAAATGGATCTGCCCAGTGCAGAGAAAAGAACAAAGTAATCTGGAAAGCTTATCCCAGCTTCGAGGGAGAGGAACCTTGTTACAGACACAAGATAATCCTGGAGGATCAGCAGCTCCAGGGAAAAGCAATGGATGAAGCCTGTGGCTCTAGCCCAAAGAAAAGACCATTATTACTATAAACTGCAAAAAAAGCATGGGATTTTACTCCAAAATTTGCTCCTTCCACAGGACAGACTAAAACTGGAGAAGTTCAGTACAGCATCTGCCATAATTGAGAGGATTTAATCAGGAGCCATTTTGGGAAAGGGTTAATTGTTTAAGACTCAACCACAGAACAATTACAGAAGCAGTTCACAATTTCCAGAGTTCCCCTTCCGTGGTTCCTGGGTGGGAGGTAGCCAAAAGAGATAATCACAGAGAACGTGTGGGCTGCACTTAGACCCCTGTGAAGTTTAAGCTAAGCTTGGGAAGGGCACAGGGGTCCACCCTCCTTGGTGAGCAGCCAGGCCCAACACGTGTGGCTTTCAGAGGTGCTGAATCTGAAAGTGCTGCATTGTTCAGCAGTCCGCCAACATCCAGCATAGAGACCGGTAGTCTGATTGTTTTCTCCATCTACTATAATGCGAAAAGAGACATTTTGATTAATGATTGCAGCAACCTGAGGTATACAGAAAGAAGGGCCTCTGGAGCAGGGGAAGCACCTGAAAACCCACAGGTGATAAGCCTAGGCCAGGAAACCTGACTTACTGAATTCTAAAACTGTAGACCCTGATAAGAAGTCACTCATTCAAAACCACAGAGAAATTTTTTGGACTCATTTCCTTTTTTTTTCCCCATTCATTGGTTTAGAGATTTGGGGTTTTCCCCTTTTTACTTTTTGTTCCTTTTAATTTTTTAGTTTCCCCTCTTTTCTCTTGTTTATTCTTTTGGTTACTTTTATGAAATTCTATCAATTTATTTACTCCTTAAAAGAATATTCTATCTCACTTTGCTCTCATTTTCCATTAATTTTTCAAATTTCACTTCTTTCATCATCCTGTTCCTTATCCTCTTTATGTTTACTGCTATAACCATTAAGCTTTATTGTTCTTTGGATTGTTAGTGCTAAGCTATTGCTGTTGAATTCTTTTGTAATGTTAGTGGAGGCATAGTTGTTGCATTTAGTAGATATTTACTGTATGTCAGCATTTGATTTGTCTTGGTGTTTATAATTATCTCTTTTCTAAGGTCCATGGTAGCATATTATTGTTTCTCATGGCATGACGATATCCTGTTCGTCTTTGATGCTACTGCAAATTTTACTGCTATTGCCATGGTGGCATAGTTGCTGCTTTTAATTTGTGTTTTCTATATATTTATATATAGATCAACTTTGTGTCATTAAAAGTGCTGCAGTCTGCTGGGGATTTAGCTCAGTGGCATAAGCACCTGCTTGGCAAGCGCAAGGTCGTGGGTTTGATCCCTAGTTCCACAAAAAAAAGTGCTGCTGTCCACTCCTGGATAACTGGGTGCTCCACCAATTACACTACCTTCCCCTTGCAAACTAACAGTGATGGTTAGATCTTGGGTCAGAGGCAAAGGCCTATAGTTAGCCAGACTCACGGTGCATCGCTGAAAAGCAGATACTAACCTAAGAGATCTCCATACTCGCAGTGAAATCTTTCTACTATAACTGACCTACAAACCTCAGCGTAGGTGCGCATGCGTGCGCACACCCCCCCACCAATACAAACTTGAGATGATGAGAAAAGAGGGCAATAAAATGCCTCCAAAATCTCCCAACTCCTCTAGAACTGATCTGTGGTGTATGGGGGAGGGGAGAAGGAAATCAAAAGTCATACAGCTGAATTATTTGAATGGGTTAAAACACTGTATTCAAGCTCTCTCAGCACTTAAGGTTTTTACAGTAATACTCAGCTTACAAATGCTTTGCTTGCATTCATGAATTCCACATCACGTGATGAATACAACTTCAGCCGTCTTCCCCACATGAATGTGAATGCCATCTTCCCCAGAATCATGGAATGAATTAAGTTCATAACCTGAGGCAACACTCTATTGAGAAATCTGCTGTAATTCTAATGAGTTTACCTTAATAATTAATTCCTTTTCTGTAACAGCTTTTAAGATTCTTTCCTTGTGCTGCACTTCTGAGATTTTTGACTACAATGTGTCATGGAAAAGTTATTTTCTGACACAAAAGAGAAGGTTTAAAATGTATATAAATATACAAGATAGATACCACTAATCTCCATCAATTCACCAAAAAGAACAGTTTGTGCTTTCATTGTTCGGTTGATCTTTTCTTTTTTATGCCTAAATCTTGTAATCTAAACAACTACTTCTAAGATACAATATGCAACATATCAACTAGTTAATTTCCTAGTATTTTTGAAATTCTGTATCATTCTATCCTTTTTTGTTTTTAAAATAAAATAAAACATCAGTAAAGTGCTTGGTGAGCTCAAGAAGACACAAACAGTAGTGAATTTAGTGAACAAATACTCAAATTTACTAACAATGCTAAAAAGCTAACTGAGCTAAACAAAATTATACAAAATATGAACAACTAGCAAAGAATTAGTGTCCATGAAAAGGAACCAAACTGAAATCCAGGAGATTAAAAAGTCTACTGAAAGTATGGGCAGCAGAAGTGAGCAACGTGAGGACAGAGTATTATAACTGGGAGACAGGGATGAAGTCAGTGTCCATATACTCAAGGGACCCTTCATAACAAGATGAAAACATGAAAAATAGATCTAATATCTGCCAGGTAAAGCAAAAAAGAAAAACATAAGACTAACTGGAATTTAGAAGACAGCACAAATGAGATAAAAATTGTTTGTACAAGTAATAGAAAACTTTCCAAAAATAGGGAAAGAATTTAACATACTATAAGTGATGCATATGGAACCCCAACTAGCTATATCAAAAAAGAATTCCATGACACATCATAGTCAAAATATATCAAGTCCAACACAAGATAGAATCTTAAAAGCTGTTAGATAAAAACAACAAGTCGCTTATGAAGGTGAACACATTAGAATCATAGCAGACTTCTCAGTATAAACCTTAAAGACCAAGAGAGCTTGGGGTGAACTGCTTCAAGTCCTACAAGAATACAGCTTCCAACCCAGACCAATATATCCTGCAAAGATATTATCTCAAAATTGATGTAGAAATAAGATATTTCCATGACAAAGTGTACCTTAAGGAATCCAAGACCACCAAGCCAGCACTACAAAACATTCTCATGGATAGTTTAGAAAGAGACAATGAAGCCAACACTGCAAAAATATTTTAATAGAATCAACTGCCTGTCTGTGAGAGCCTGTCTCAAAAAACCCAGATTGGATCAAATAAAAACAACCCAGTGATCTATCACATTAAAATAAAACATCTAATCCAAAAAGATATTCATAGACTAAAAAAGCAAAGGATTAAAAACAATATTCCATGTACCAGAACCCTAAAAATAAGCAAGGGTAGCAATTTTAATATAAGACATGATGAACTTCAAATTAAAACTGATTAGAAGAGACAAACAAGATCACTACATATTAGTTAAGGGAACAATACAGCAAGAAGAGATAACATTGATAAACGTGTGCACTGAATACTAGACCATCTATCTTCATAAAATAAAAACTGTTGAAATTAAAAGATCAAACAAACATTAATCCAATCATAGTAGGAGACTTTTTTCTCATTTTTTATTTTATTTATTTATTTTTTTTTTATCGGTACCGGGTATCAAACTCACAACAGCATGCTTGCAAGGCAGGCACTTATGCCATTGAGCTAAATCCCCAGCCCGTAGTAGGAGACTTTAGCACCCCACTTTTACACAGAGGAAGATCAACTAAATAAAAAATAAGAAATTTCACACTCTTGAACATATGGATTTAATGAATATACACTGAGTGTTCCACCCCTCTACAACAGAGTATGCATTGTTTTTTGCAGTACAAGGCACTTTTTCCATAGATCACATACCAGTCCACAAACCCTGCTTAATTAACTATAAAAGAACTGACATCATGCATACTATCAGACCAGTGTGAAATGAGGCTAGAAATCAGTGACAGAAGAAATTTTGGAGAAGGAAAAAGTTTTTGGAAAATTAACATATTCTGAAACAATCAATAGATCACAGATGAAATTTTAGAATTTCTGAAAATTAATGACTGTACAACTCAACAAAACCTCTGGGACACTATAGAAGCAGCCCTAAGAGGAAAATTCATTACAATCAGTGTTCACATTAAGAAAACAGAGCAAGTACAAATAACCTTATGAGAAATGTTAAGATACTTCAAAAATAATAATGGACTAGCTCAAAGTGAAATTAAGAAAGAATATTTTAAAGATGAGTACAAATCAATGAAATTGAGCCTAAAAACTATTAAAAAATCAATGAATTGAAGAGCTAGATCTTTGAAAGACTAAATAAAATAGATAAGCCCTTAGCCAGACTCACCAAGAGAACAATGAAATTGACTCAGTAAAAAAGGGTTTACCAACTTAAAAAGCCCAGGATCTGATGGATTCACTGGTGAATTTTACAAAACCTTTAAGGATGTTATATTATCAGTATTCAAGCTCTTCAAACAAATTTGTTTATGGAAGCTAGTATCACCTTGATCCCCCAACCAGATAAAGACCCAACCACAAAAGATAACTATAAATTTATCTCTATTTTTTCTTTTAAAGAGTATTTAGACAGATCAACCAGACAGAAAATCAGCAAAGAAATAACAGAACTGAATTGCATCTGTGAACAAATGGACTTGATAGACGTATACAGAGTGTTCCACCCAACAACATCAGAATATACATTCTTCTCAGCAATACATGCGACATTCTCTAAAATAGACCATATACTGGCCCACAGAACATACTTAAGCAAATGCAAAAGAATTGAAATTATCCCATGCATGTTATCGGATCATAGCACCACAAAATTAGAAATTAATGACAAAAGAAACTGTAAAACCCCCACAAACACATGGAAATTGAATGATACACTCCTGAACAATCAGTGGGTCACAGGGGAAATTAAAGAAGAAATTAAACAATATCTACAAGCAAACAAAAATACAAATACAACTTACTGGAATCTATGGGATGCAATGAAAGCAGCCCTCAGAGGAAAATTTATTACAGTGAATTCCCACATCAGGAAAACAGAATGAACACAAATTAACAACATGATGCTACACCTCAAACATCTAAAAAAAGAAGAGCAAGCCAAGCCCAAAGCCAAAAGAAGGGAGGAAATTATAAAGATCAGAGCAGAAATTAATGCAATAGTGACTAAGAAAACAATACAAAGAATCAATGAAACAAAGAGTTGGTTCTTTGAAAGAATAAATAAAATTGATAAGCCCCTAGCCAACCTTATTTAAAAAAGAAAAGAAAAAACTCAAATTCATGCAATAAGGAATAAAAAGGGTGAAATCACTACAGACTCTGTGGAAATACAGAAGATCATCAACACCTATTTCTAAAACCTCTACTCTCATAGGTTCAATAACACAGAAGAGATGGACAGATTCCTAGAAACATATGAACCACCAAAGCTGGATCAAGAAGATGTGAAACTGCTGAATAACCCAATTTCTATTAATGAAATTTAAAATTTAATTAAATCCTTACCAACAAAGAAGAGCCCAGGCCCAGGCAGATTCACTGCAGAATTCTACAAGAAATACAAAGAAGACTTAATGCCAATGCTTCTCAAACTCTTCAATGAAATTGAAAAGGAAGCAATTATTCCTAACTCATTCCTGGAAGCAAATATTACTCTAGTACCAAAACCTGAGAAAGACCCAACTAAGAAAGAGAACTACAGGCCAATCTCCCTAATGAACACAGATGCAAAAATTCTCAACAAAATTTTAGCAAACAGAATACAGCTAATCATCAAGAAGATTACACACCATAACCAAGTGGGATTCATCCCAGGAATGCAAGGATGGTTCAACATACGTAAATCAGTAAATGTAATCCACCATATCAATAGAGCCAAAAATAAGAATCACATGATCATTTCTATAGATGCAGAAAAAGCTTTTGATAAGGTCCAAAACTTATTCATGATGAGAAACTTACAGAGAATTGGAATAGATGGCCTTTATCTCAATATGATAAAGGCCTTCTATGACAAACCAACAGCCAGCATCATATTAAATGGCCAAAAACTGACAGTGTTTACTGTAAAATAAGAAACAAGACAGGGATGTCTATTATCACTACTCTTATTCAAGATAGTGCTGGAAATACTAGACAAGACAGAGAAAAGGAATAAAGATAGGAAAAGAGGAAGTCAAATTATCATTATTTGCAAATGACATGATACTCTACATAGAACTCCATTGAAAGACTCCTAGGTATAACAAATAAATCCAGGCACTGGGAGAACAGGCAGCTTATTCACTGCCCTGGTAAGCAGCTGGGGGCCTCACAAGCTGCCAGCACATCAAGATGAGAACTATCAGGGATTCCTGAGCTCTGCATCATGTTGGAACTTAGGGCGCTGGGAGAACAGGCAGCTTACTCACCGCCCTGGTAAGCAGCAGGGGGCCTCACAAACCACTGGTGCACCAGGGAGAGAACTATCAGCAGTTCCTGAGCTCTGCATCATGTTGGAACTTGGGGCACTGGGAGAACGGGCAGCTTATTTGCCACCCTGGTAAGCAGCTGGGGGCCTGCCTGTGTGTGGGCTAAGAATCCGACATGGATCTAACTTCTTCCCCCACTGTTAGCAAGTAGGAGCTGGAGGTGTGAGTATCTCTTGGGAGGATAAATGTATGCAATGTGGCATGTAAGGGCAATTTCCTTCTACCATCTCTTTGAAGGCAAATATTTTTATCACTGTTTTGCTCAGTTTTGATTAATGGTACTGCTCTATTCAATATTCTGTTTTTATAAGTTGGATATTTCCTTCCATTTTGCTCTACATGATTGAAAGAACAGCTAATGTGAACAGAATGCAATGTACTATTGTGCCTATTGTTGGTGTCCTGGTGACCTTCTGTGCCAATTTCACTGCACTGCCTTGCCTGGGTTTGTTCCATCTTGTTCTGCTGTATTTTGCAACCTTCAAAAAAAAAAGTAGATAACAAAGTAACAAAATGTCTCCAAAAGCCTCTCTACTACACCAAAACTGGTCCATGGGGCATGGGTGAGGAGAAACTCAAAAACAAAGCAACAGAATAATATAAGGTGATTAAAAAGTAAATAACAACAACAACACAGGTCAGTAAGGTACTGAGCAATCTGAACCAGTATATAACTAAACAGATAATGGACTTAAAAAGTAAAAGGAAGAAAAGAAAGTGCTCTAAAGGATATAACTGAATTTATGCTTAAGTGTGTAAGATTGATAACCATGTTGCTAAGTTATTGGATCATTGAACTTCTTTTCAGTCTCACTGTTTGAATGTCCACTTTGCATGCTTTAAATTTGTAACTTGAACAACTATGTCTAAGAAGACAATATGTAATTTATCAACTAGTGATTTCTTACTGTTTATTTTTTTCTGAAATTCTGTATTGTTTCTACTCCTTTTTCTGTTTTGCTTTTTTTCTCTTTAAATAAAATTTAAAAAATAAATAAATTCAGTAATGTAGCTGAATACAAAGTCAATACTCAAAAATCAATAGCATTCCTATACACTAACAACAAAATCACTGAGAGAGAAATAAAAGAAGCCATACCCTTCACAATAGTATCCAAAAAAAATGAAATACTTAGGAATCAATCTAACAAAAGAAGTAAAAGGTATATTCAAGGAAAATTATAATTCCCTGAAAAAGAAATTGACGAGGACTTCAGAAAATGGAAAGACATCCCTTGTTCATGGATAGGAAGAATAAATATTGTGAAAATGGCCATTCTCCCAAAATTATTATACAGATTTAATGCAATTCCAATCAAAGTACCACTAGCATACCTCATAAATCTAGAGAAATCACTCCTAAAATTCATCTGGAATCAGAAGAGACCTAGAATAGCAAAGGAAATTCTAAGCAACAAAGGCAAGGCAGGAGGCATCACAATCCCTGACTTGAAGCTATACTACAAAGCTACTGTAATAAAATCAGCATGGTACTGGAATAAAAACAGACCTGAAGATCAATGGAATAGACTAGAAGATACAACTACAACTACAAACATACTCAGTCACCTTATCTTTTCTAAAAGGGCCAAACACATTCACTGGAAGAAAGATAGTCTCTTTAATAAATGGTGCTGGAAAAATTGGCTCTCCATATGCCAAAAACTAAAACTAGACCCATGCCTACCATCATGTAATAAAGTCTAAATGGATCGAAGATCTAAATATTAAAACAGAAACACTAAACCTGTTGGAAGACAAAGTAGGTAGAAATCTTGAAGACATAGAGGTAGGTAGAGAATTCATGAACAAGAATCAAACTGCACACAAAATACTTCACATAATCAATAACTGGGATCACATTTTATTAAAGAGTTTCTGCATGTCAAAAGAAATCTCCAGCACAGTAAAAAGAAAACCACAAACTGGGGAAAAATCTTAGTCAACTATCCCTCACACAAAGGGCTTCTGTCTAGAACATATAAAGAATTTTAAAAAAAAAACATACCCCTGAAATTCAAAGACCCAATCCAAAAATGGGCATCTGAGATGAACACACAATTCTCAGATGAAGAAATACAAATGGCAAATAAATGCATGAAAAAATGGTCAGCATCATAGTCATTAGAGAAACGCAAATTAAAACCACACTGAGATTCCATCTCACTCCAGAAAAAATGGCCAGGATTAACAAAACTGCCAACAACAAATGCTGGAGAAAAGGAACTCTTCTGCACTGTTGATGAGAGTGCAGACTGTTGCAACCACTATGGAGGTCAGTTTGGAGATTCCTCAAAATCTGGGATTGGCAGTCCCATTTGACCCAGCTTTTCCACTTCTGGACATATTCCCAGAAGAACTGAAAACCTCATACCACAGGGATATACGTGCACCCATGTTTACAGCAGCACAATTTGTAATAGCCAGATCTTGGAAACAACCTAAGTGCCCATCAACTGAGGAATGGATAAAAAAGATGTGGTATTTTTATACAATGGAGTACTACTCAGCTATAAAGAATGATCAAATTGAGGTATTTATAAATGAATGGATGCAACTTGAGGTCATACTCATAAGTGAAATAAATCAAACTTGCATGTGTAAATACTGTATAGTCTCCTTAGTGGTAAGAAATGGTAAGAGTACATAAGATTTTATGGTAATCATGGTTCCCCATTATGTTGCTTTGAAGTCTTATAATGTTTTCATTCATTGGTTGGAATGATTTTATTCTGTTTTGTTTGATTTTATTATGTGTGATGTTATGAACAGCTACTTTGAAGAAAACAAGACATTATGGCAGCCATTGCTGATCTACTATCATCTTGCTTTGAAGTGCTACCATGCTTTTGTTTTTCTGTTTTGATTGGTTCTATCTTGTTGTGTCTTATTAGATTTTATTATGTGTGATAGTATAAACAATTTTTTATCCACTCTGCAGTTGATGGGCATTTTGGTTGTTTCCAAGATTTAGCTATTAAACAATTTTTTATTGTTTATACTATAGTATTATAGTAGTCATTGTTCATTTTCTGTTATTTGGTTCAGAATATCCTGTAATACTTTTATTCTCTTGAATGGTTTTATACTGTTTTGTTATGTTTGATATTATTGTGTGTGAAGGTATGCTCAACTATTTCAAAGAAAAGAGATATTATGGTAGGTACTGTTGATATCTGGTTGTCTTGTTGTGAAGTGCTGTGTTGCTTGCATTGTTCTGTTCTGCTTTGCTTTGTCCTGTTCTCTTGCTTTATTCTCTTTAAAATAAAAAAGACAAAAAAAGATTATTTGAAAAACAATAAAAATGATACAGAATTTCAAAACAAAATGATAGGAAATTAACAATGGTTATTATATTGCATATTGTTGTCTTCACAATATTCTGTAATAAGCATAGATGTAAAAAATCCTCAATAGAATATCAGCAAATAGAATGCAACACATTATCAAAAAGGTGATACATCATGATCAAGTAAGCTTCATTCCAGTGACATAAGGATAGTTTAACATACATAAGTGACTCAATAAATGCAATACATCACATAAACAGGAGCAAGGTCAAAAGCCACATGTCCCTATTAATAGACATAGAAAAGACTTTCAACAAAATCCAGCACCTTTTTATGATAAAAGCACTGAGGAAAATAGGTATACCTGAATGTGATAAAGGCTATTTATGACAAATCAATAGCCAGCAATATACTAAGTGGGGAAAAAACTAAAGCACTCCCCTTAAATTTAGGAACACAAAGATGTCCATTCTTCTATTCAACATAGTACTTTTTTTATTTAAAAGAGAAGCAATAATACAAAATTCCAAAAAAAAGGAAATAAAATAAAATAAACACTAAGAAATCACTAGTTGACAAATTACATACTGTCATCTTAGAAATAATTGTTCAAGTTACAGAATTAAAGCACACAAAGTGCACATTCAAACCGTGAGGCTGCAAACAGTTCTGCTCAATGATCCAATAAAAACTTACTAATGTGGTTATCAATCCTACATGCTTAAACATACATGCAGTTATATCCTTTAGAGCACTTTCTTTTCCTCCCTTTTTTATAATAGCAATTACACATTTTGGGTTTTATTACTCCTACATTTCTTATTACTTTTTACACTAGAGACACAATGTGATATTTATAAATACGATTCAATCACTTATGAGAATAGGCTCAAGTTGCCTCCATTTCAATATGATGTCCTCAAGATCACTCTTTTTTATAGCTGAGTAATATTCTGTTGTATAAAATACCACATCTTTTTCATCCACTCTGCAGTTGATGGGCATTTTGGTTGTTTCCAAGATTTAGCTATTAAAAATTGTGCTGCTTTAAGCATGGGGTGTATATATCACTGTGATATGACCTGTTCAGGTTTTCTGGGAAAATATCCAGGAGGTGAATAGCTGGGTTGAATGGAACTTCCAATCCTAGTCTTCTGAGAAATCTCCATAGTGATTTCCATAGTGGCTGCACTAGTCTGCACTCCTACCAACAGTGGAGCAGTGTTCCTTTTTCTCCCTCAGCCTCGCCAACATTTGTTATCAGTTGATTTCTTGATAGCAGCTATTCTTTCCAGAGTGAGATGAAATCTCAATGCTGTTTTAATTTGCATTTCTCAAATGACCAGTGATAGTGAACATTTCTTCATGCATTTATTTGCCATTTGTATATCTTCATCTGAGAACTGTGTGTTTCTCTCAGATGCTCATTTTTGGAGAGGGTCTTTGAATTTGGGGAGCTTGATATTTTTCAGTTCTTTATAAGTTCTGGATATAAGCCCTTTGTCTGAGGCATTGCTGGCTAAAATTCTTTCTCATTCTATGGGTTTTCTTTTCACTCTTCAACATAGTACTTGAAACATTAACCAGAGCAGTAAGGCAAGAGAAGGAAATAAAAAAGATACATATAGGAAAGAATTAAATTTATCATTATTTGCAGATAACATGGTATAGTATATAGAAGACTCAAAACCCTTAGAATTAATAACTTCAGTGAATTAGCAGGATTTAAGATCAACACACAAAAATCATTAGCATTTGTGTACATCAACAATGAACAGGATGAGAAGGAAATTCTGAAAACAATACCATTCATAGCAGCTCCAAGACAAATGAAATATTTAATATCTAGCTGAACTGAGGAAGTGAAAGATCTCTACCAGGAAAACTACAGTACTCTGAAAAGGATCAAAGAGGACATCAGAAAATGGAAAGATGTTCCTTGCTTGTAGATAGGCAAAACCAATATTGCCAAAGTGTCCATATTCCCAAGACTGTTATACAGATTACGTAAGTTTCAACAAAAATACCAACAATGCTCTTTATAGGTCTAGAATCCTAAAATTCATATGGAACCAGAAAAGACCCAGAATAGCAAAAGTAATTTTGGGCAATAAGAGTAAAGCAGGCAGCATAGCAATACCTGACTACAAGCTATACTACAAAGCAATCATGATAAAAATAGCATGGAACTAAAACAAAAACAGATGCATGGATCAATGTAACAGAACAAAGGATACAAAAACCTCTCCAGATATACCGAACAATTTGATCTTTGACAAAGAGGCCAAAAGCATATGTTGGAGGAAAGATAGCCTATTCAACAAGTTGTGTTGGGAAAACTGGTTATCTGTTTGCAGAGGAATTAAACAGGACTCCTACTTCTCACCATATACTAAATTAAAATTAAAATAGATCAAAGATCTAAATATTAAAACGGAAACATTAAACCTTCTAGGAGATAAAATAGAAAAACACTTGATGACATAGGTGTAGGAATGGATTTCTCAAATGGAACCTCAACAGCACAAGAAATTACAGCAAGAATCAACAAATGGGATTATATCAGAGTAAAAACTTCTATATAGCAAAATAATCAGTGGAGTGAAAAGACAACCTACAAAAAGGGGGAAAATTTTTAACAGCTACTCTTCAGACACAGGACTAATATCTAGAATATACAAATTACTAAAAAAATCAAAGTACATAAAATTAAAAACAGTCAATAAATCTTCAAGAGAAATAGACCCTATACAGGGGATGAAATACAAATGGTCAATAAATATACGAAAGAAATGTTCAACATTTTCGATTATTAGAGAAATACAAATTAAAACATTTAGATTTCATCGTACTCTGAAAAGAATGGCAATCATGCTGGGTGTGGTGGCACATGCCTGTCACCCTGTTACTCAGAGGCTGAGGCAGGAGGACTGTGGCAAATTCAAAGCCAGCCTGGACTACATAGCAAAACTGTCTTAAAAAAACCAACCAACAAACCAACCAACCAACAAAATAGCAATCATTAGGAAATCAAGCAATAACAAATGCTGGTATGGTGATGGTAGAAAAGGAACCCCTGAACTGTTGGTGGGAACTAGTACAGCCATTCTGGAAATGAGTGTGGAATTTCTCAAAGAACTGAAATTAGAAATTCCATATGACCCAGCTATCCTACTTCCAAGTATCTTTCCAACAGAGTTTAAATCATTATACTATAGTGATACTTGCACACCAATATTTACAGCAGCACAATTTGTAATGGTGAAATCCTAGAAACAGCCTGCATACTCATTAATAAACAGTTGCATAAAAAATGTGGTATCTATATATAATGGAATATACTCAGCTATAAAAAAATGAAACATTTGGGACATTTTCAGGAAAATGGATTTATCTAGAAAGTATAGTTGAGTGCAATAAGCCAGACACACAAACTTAAATATTGTATGGTACTTCTCATTTGAGTGAGGCAAAGTACAAACAAAGAAAATAATAATGGATGGATAGAAAGAATAAAGACACAGATCTCTTGCAATAGGGAAGTGGCCCAGGGGAACAAGGGTAAAAGGTGATGAGGAGAGGAAGAGGAAATGATAATAAAGATGTGCCATGTACATGAACCTAATAGACCCAACCAGTGTCAGCACTATATACCATAACATGAGACAAAAAATATCAGCAGTTTGCAAAGGGGGTGAGTTGAGGAAGGAATGAGGAAGGAATTTTTTTAAATGCAGTGTATATATTTAATATCTCCTCAAGATGATTGTAAACTGGATGAATTGCAAACATGTACTAATAAAATAAAGAATTAAATTTAAAAATGAAGTAACAAATTCTTGTGAAACTGTTGGGGAGAAAGGAATCCTTTTACATTGTTGGTGGGACTATAAACTAATACAACCCTGTGGAAATCAGAATGGAGTGTCCACAAATTCTAAAAGTTCATTCAACCCACTATCTCCATCCTAGGTATCATTTCAAGACAGTTAAAGTATCATATGATAGTGACACATGCATACCTATGTTTATAGCAGTACAACTCATAGGTAAATCTTGGAAGCAGCCTATATGTTCATCAGCAAATGGATGAGTAGAGAAAATGTATTTGTTACATTACAGAATACTACTTTGCCATACAAAGGACAAACTTGAATCAATTGTAGGAAAATGGTTGTACCTTGAGACCCATAATGTTAAATGAAATAAATCAGCCGTACAAGCTTAACTGTCACATGGCTTCTCTTATATTAGAATCCCAAAATATAAACAAAGAGAAAAATAAAGATAGTAGTACATCAGTTCATGAACTTAATTTTTCCCCAAGTTCTGGTCACAAACTGAATTGGTTGAAAACCAACTCCATAAGGTCAACATTGACTCTAACCATTGAATTTGAGCTGGTTCTTCACCAGTTTTGTTTGCAATCAGAATTGGGAAAATAATTAAGTTTGTGAACCAAGGTATCACTCTAATAGGAAATAGATCTTTTGCAAAAGGGGAGAGGAATAAGATGGATAGGGTGTGGAGGGAGAGAAGTGGGAAGGGGTGAAAAAAGAATTAAGGTATGTTGTGTTCATACACTAATTACTCATGGGGATGTAATCATTATTACAAAGATGTAACAATAAAAATAAGAATTTAACAAAAGAGAAAATATTTGTTTTCTAAATCATCTGTCCTAACCCATTCATTCATGCCATCACTTTGCCTCTTTTTAATACCACAGAGTCCTAAACTTATGATTCATGCTTTAAATTCCATTTTCAAAATTCCTACTGGATTTGACCTCTGGCATTTTCTTCTTCCCAGCCCTCCACTGAGTACAAGGTGATGCCTCCCTGTGAACTGCTTTAATTTGCCTTGAGAAACTTCCTAAAGACTCAAGTCTACTTTTTGTAAAGATTTATTTCTTCAGTGTTACCTCTCCTATCTTGATGCTGGATTTATTGTTCTTTGAGCCTCTCTATACTGGTTTTGTTCCATAAAATATACTGTAAGATTTAATGCCTTAACACATCAAAAGGATTCCATGGAATGACAATTTTTTTCTTCTAGTTTGGACTGGTAGACTGCAATGGAATTCACCCATGTCTCTGAAACTTCAACTAGAATGGTTAACATAGCTTGGGGTTTTTTCCCACATGATAATCATCTTCCAATAAGTTAGCTTGGGCTTGTTTGTGTGACAGTGGAAGAGGTCCATGGAAGCAGCAAGAGAGACCAAGCACCAATTGGCAGTGTTTATTCAAGTCTGTTCTTGGATGGCAATTACTGATGTTCCATTGGTGAAAGTTAGGCACATGGTCATACACACAGTCAGTGTGGATTGGGGTTACGAGAGTGGTGACCACCACTGCGAAATTAGACCACAAGCTTCCTACTAGTTCCAATTATTCACGCATGTTTATATGAAAAATATATACACCAGCTCTGGGATTTGAACAATTTGTGTGCAATTATAGCATTAGGCTCAAAGTTCAGGACACTGGGAGTTTTATCAAGTCCCAAAGAAGATGAAGCCCACACTCTTTGGTTGCAGCTCTTTAGGATTCAAACACCTATAAAGGGAAGATGAAAGTATATGCTTTGCACATATTCAGTTTTGTGAGTCAGAGACAGGAGAATAGCAATAAATATTTCTATTTTAAAGGAGAATTAAAGGAAGGCACAGTTAGAAATTAGCAATCATAAGGATCTGGAGTCCTACTGAACACATGCTGCCAGGTTTCCCACTCTGGGGTTCAGCTCTGTTCCCTGGGGGTGACTCCCCAATTCACTGTTTTCTATAGCTGCAGGTTTTATTACCTAGATTTTGGTTTTGCCATCTGAAAAGGTTGCCTGAGATAAAGTTCTTCTCCTATAAGTAATAGCTCTTGTTAGCAGCTGAATAGCTGAGTTTACTTCTTACCCAAAATCATCATCACCATCATCATCATCATCAAAATCAGTCTCAAAGGCCATTTTACATTTGTAAAATCTCAAATCTTTTAACAGCATGCTGGCTAGGTTTTTTTTTTTTTTCAATAAGATTCTCTTTAAAATGTGGATCTTCTGTTATTTTCAGTCAAGCTATCACATACTTCCAAGTCACATGTGTAATTCTGTCACTGACATTTCTTTTGTTTGGGCATATTTGATTATGAAACACTTTAAGATTTTTTAGAAGCCCTCCAGTCTACCTGAGATCTTCTACTAGGGACCACCTTGTGAAATTCATAACCTCAAATTTAAGAACCAGTAAAGTTTAAAAAAAGAAAAAGAAAGGGAGAGGAAAAAAGCAAAGAAATACCTAGAGAATGTTCAACATAGCATGAGACTAGGAATGAACAAATCCAGGACAATCAGTTGTCACTGATATGTGAATGGATCAAATGAGATTAGGAGCACAAGACTGGGAAAACTGTCAGAATTTGACAGCTATCATCCCATTCTCAATTCAGTTTTCTGAAATGTTTTTACATTTAATATTATTTTACAAATACTTTTGCAAGCTATTTCACAATATTTGTCATGTGTTATATTGTGACTCCATAACTCCCTATCCGTTTAATAGGCTGCTGTTTATCATTGCTCTATGATACCACATTTAAGCAGTTTTAGTTTTCTGCTATTAGAACAACTTTACTAATACATCTTTATAAATTCTTACCTTTGAGTTTATCAACTATGGAATGTTTTATAATCATGAATTAGATTACTGGTATCAGCATAAAAATGTATGTGAGGCAAATGAATTAAATGGTCATTGTTTTCTGAAGACTTATATTAACTTATGCATTAATTTATAACATTATCATCCATGCTATCAGTTTTCCAGAAGCCTAATCATCATTG
Source organism: Hydrochoerus hydrochaeris (assembly GCA_004027455.1). Lineage (NCBI taxonomy): Eukaryota > Metazoa > Chordata > Mammalia > Rodentia > Hydrochaeridae > Hydrochoerus > Hydrochoerus hydrochaeris. Next base: position 253,236 of record PVLA01002125.1, on the reverse strand, counting down.
ATTTTTATTGGATTTTTCTTTCTTTTTTTGGAATTTGGCAGATAAAATAGTATAGCAATGGTTCTTATTTGCAGTTTTAAAATTTCTAAGAAGCTTAGTCATATTTTCTTTTGTAAATTTACCAAAACTAATTTTCCTTGTGTGAAGTTGGTTCCAGGACTAGACTGTAAAGCTATCATTAGATCCAGCTGCAAAAGAAAAAAAATTAACAGTAGCCTTTTTCTGTCCCACATAAAAGAAGTCTGAGGAGAGTCCAGGCCCACGCAGGTGCTCCTGCTGTCAGACTCCTGCTTTGTGAATCTTAGGCCTCTGTTATCCTCAGCAACAGCCAGTCTTGACCTTATGCTATCATTCTAATTAGCAGGCAGGAGATTCCGGCGGGGATGAGCCATTTCCCCTGAAAGGCATTATACAGAAGGTGCACACTTCTGTTTATACCCCAGTGACCAGCATTATTTCCAAGAGAGATTAGATCAGAGGGCAGGTTCAGCAGCACTCTCTGTCATGGACAGCTAATCTCTGTCTCCCATTAGGCTGAAAAAGAACAACAAGAGGAAGAAAAAAAATTATATAATTCAGCAGAGGGAGTAAATGCAAGAGGAAAGCCAAGACTCACACAGGGACAAAGGAATAGGTGTGTGGTACTGAAAAATGGGCGGTTCTTAAATTTAAGCCCTAGTGATACAGGGGGATGAAACTCCCAACCTACTAGGTATCTGGTATGAGTTCTTGTTCTCTAAAATTGAAGAATGAATTTTAGGAACAATGGAGGTTAAGAGAAGAACATATTTATTGAGAGAAAGAAAGTTTCTGTCTCAGAGACAAGAAGGGGTCCCTAGTGGATTGGCAGGGGCTCTTGTCTTTTATAAGGACTTTTGTAGAATAAAATCATGAGACAAGATGGGTCTAAGATGTGGAAAACTGGGAACTCATAAGGTGGGCATAAGATGGGACAGAACTGTGGTCATCCAATAAGATTGATAGTAAAATTGATTAAATCAGGAACAAATGGGGAAGCGAGTCACATAGTAAGTGGGCATGTTTAACAGCAGTGACTCTTCCTGTAGGAAGCTGGGACTTCCTCAGGGTGATAGAGAACTATTTAGACTGTCAATCCTTAGGGTGTGGGTGCACTTGCTTGATCCTTTGTCTTGAGATCTGGCACAGTGGGAAGTGTGTGTTTCCTCTAAACTCACAAGATGTCTTGTCCTCCCTGCCAGCTCCCTCCAGGGCCTAGCCCTGTCTGGCTGCCTATATTTCTAACTAACTCAACTACCTGTAACACTAGTACTTAAATTTAAGCCCTCTCTCATAGGCTTTCTTCCCCTTCCCCAAATTCTAAACATTTTTTCAAAGCTCAGTACACATCTCAATACCATTTGCAATCCTTTCTGATCAGGACAGAGCACTTATTTGATTCAAGACATCAAAATAGGTCTTGTTAGTTATCACTGTGTGTTTCTGGTCAATCAAAAAAAATTTCAGATTTATAAAAAGAAGGCATTATCTTGCATATTTTTTCAGTGGTTAATATTCCTTAACAACATAGCTTCCAAGATTTTCTAAATTTAGTAATCTCTGATTCTTCCAGATACCCTGTTTGTTGGGAATCCAGGGTTTTATTCATTGAATGTAACTTATCACAGAAAATATCAAGTGTTTCACCATCAGTTTTTTATGTTTTTCGACTTGATAAATAAATGGTGTGACACTAAGGTATAAGCACAAGAAATGTAGTAGTATGATATGATTTTTGGTTTTTGTTTAGTCATTTCTTTTGATATCCTTAGATTTGCTTTATAGGTAACCCAGAGTTATCAGAGTATATTCCTGAAAGCTATTAGATGTGGCTTGAAATTATGTATCAGAACACAATAAGTATGTAGAGCAGTGGGTATGATAGTCAGTGATCAAGGTATTATAATGACTTTTATAAAAAGGGTATACTGGTCATTATTCATAAATGTGTAATATACATTAATTTACTGCTAATTACAAAGCACAAAGAAACTGTGGTGGATCTAAAGATGAATTAAACCTGGGCAGGATTCTGTTCCTAAAGAATTTTTAGCCTTGTAGGTAACAAATACCAATATAAATGTTGTTAGGTAACATTTCAATGTTCCTTCAACTATTAGAAAGATAGAAGAAACTCCTTCAGTAGAAGGAAGCCTTATCTTGGATTGATAAATCACATTCACCTTGAAGGGTCAAAGGACTCTCGGACTTTGCCCTAGTCACCTTTTGTCTTAGTGGAGGAGAGGTTTATTTGGGCTCAAGGTTTTTAGAGGTTTCAAGCCATAGTCAGCTGATTTCAGTGCAAAAAATCGCATGGTGGCAGGAAGGCGTGGCAGATGAAAAGCTGCTCACGTAATGGCTGCCAGGAAGTAGAGAGAGGAGGGAGATGTACATTTTCCTGTCACATTCTCAGAGACCTCGAACCAGACCCCACCTCCTAACAGCAAGTTAGCTACAATGCCCTAATTATCCAGTTGCCTTCCCAAAATTCCTCCTCTGATTGTATGAGTTTTAGGGTCATTCTTGATCCAAAGTGTAAACACTTTTCAATTGGCAGGCTGTTAGTTTGGGCACATTGCTTATTTTTCATGTGTAAAATGAGCACAGTAATACTGACATCACACTCAGTGCATGTCTTGTTAGTCCACACAAGCGATTGAAGATTCTGGTAAGCATAATATGCTGTAATATAGTTAACTGCCTTATTAAGCAGGCTATAAACTACAACTTGATACAATCATCAGTGAATATGTTCTTTTACAGCTATGGAATTATTCAACAGATCACTCATTGCAGATCAAATAGATCCATTGGTTTTACTTCCAGAAAGTTCTTGACACTTCTTGAACTATCAGGCTGAGACTTGAGGAAGGAAGAATCCCTGAGCCAATCTGAGGAATCCCTTAGATTCCTGAGCCAAGGTAACCTCAGGGGATGCGTGTGCTTGAGTATCTCTCCTCTCATCTTGCCCACAGCAGATGCCCCTTAACCTAAAAATACCTCAGCTGAGAAGGAAAGAATAAGCAGTGTGGGGAAATGGGAGAGAAGTTTGGAGAGAAAATTAGGAAAATGTCAGGGAAAGGGTATCTTGCCTAGAGATATTGTGTAAAGTGTTCCCCCTTTGTCGCGGGAAGTAGAGCGAAAGACCAAGGAGTCACTACCTTTCTCTTTCTCCCTCTTAAAATATAGTACTTCTGCTCTGCTCTGCTCTGCTCTTAAGTAGTAGGAACAATTGAGAAGTGAATGTAGGAGGTGCAGGTGAACACCAGTAGGATTTCTTTGTTCTAATACCTAACCTGCTCACCTATTGAGACATGCAGCATGATCTTGATCATTCCTGGGAAACCCTGTTTTTGTTTCTCTCTCTCCTAGAGACTGGGCTCGGGAAGAGTCTTCAAATCTATGGACCCAGGTTAACTCTGCCCAGAAAAATGAAATTGTATTGGGAGTCTTTTCTGGTTGGCAATTCAAACATTTACAGCTGATTGTGCATAGTAATCTTGAGATACTAAAAAGATTTGAGATGAAAAAAAAAAAAAAGAAAAAGTAGGAAGCATGCTGGAGAAAAGTGAACAAGAGTATCCTCATCTACTTTATAACCAAGAGGTAAGGGCTTTAGAAGTTGCCTTCTTCTCATTTGTAAATACCTTTCCAGACAGACTTGGGCCATAGCATGCATATCTTACGCATCAATCTGCAATTCAGAAATGAGCTCCCTGAGAAGGAGCATTGTACCTGGAAGACTGAGAATGGAGAGAAAGGAAGGAGAAGAAAGGAGGACTTGGAGGGAGATCATTGTGCTTGGCTTGTTGAGATGGAGCTTTAGATCTTGAGCTTGAAGGAAACAGATATTGGAGTGAATATAAAAAAAGACACAGAGAGAGATAGAGCCCCAGACAACCTGCCTTTTGAACCTACCAAGTTTTATCAGGAGTACAATGCCAAGGTAATTTGAAGATAATCAAATGCCTCAGATGTTAGTTTCCAAATGTGCTCTTTCCTAAAATTAAACACCCTGAGGACATATCCTGGGTATCATGTTCCTTTTCATTCTCCACCTTTTGTTTTGCAATGAATCTGGCAGATTTCAGAACAAAAGTCTCCCAGAGAAAAACTCTCCAGAATCCTGAACAAATGGTCAACTGGAAATATCGATGTCCAGGTCTCAAGTACTTATTTGGCACTGATTTCAAATAAGAAGAGGTTAAAGATTAAGACCATAGTTTCAAATTGGGAGTATTTTCTTAAGCATCTAATCAAACTCCCTTGGGAAATATCTCTTTGAACTTTTGCCAAGTAGTTATTCTACATTGTTAATCTATAGTCATTTTAAAATTTAGGTACAATCTGTTCACATCAATGTTTCTATAGATTTAATAGCCCAATAGTTTCGCTGACCTTTGCTGGTAATTTTCACATAACATCATCTTATCCTAAACCAGGCACAGTGGTGCATGCTGTAATCCCAGGTATTCAAGAAGCTAAGACAAGAGGACCACTGGTCTGATGCCAATCAGGATGATTTAGTGAGATTCTGTCTCAAAAGAAAATAAAAAGAGCTGGGGATGTAACCCAGGGTTAGAGTATTTGCCTAGAATGTTTGAGGTCTTGGATCTAATCTCCAGTAACCTCTTCCCAAAAGTTACTCTATTTCAGGAGTAAGAAATATGCATTCATGATATACCAACTAATCTATTAAAGAAGGATGGTTTCCTTTTATATGTTTAATAATTAGCTAAAATTTTTATATTATAATTTTACTTTATTCAGTTATACACTTAGATTAATTTTAATGATGAATCAATCATCCAGAACATTTAGGCTCTTATTAACATGTAGGCTTTTATGATGACAGGAAATTTTAACTTCTTCAATTTTGTATTATTATTAATAATAAAAATATCAAATCTAGTAAAATTAAAACATGTAAAATTTTAATCAAAGCATATATTTTGTTGCCCAGAATTGTGATGTAGTGATCAGTAAAAGATTATCAGTCTGAAAATCCTTTATATTAATATAAAATTTTGTGGCAATATAAAATGGGAATATGAATTCAAGAAGAAAAAATGATGGAATTGTTTGGCTGTTAAAAAAGAGCTTGTTTGTGTGTTTTTTTGAATAGATGAAGTTGGGTTTTCAATATAGTTAATTGAATAAGTCAGTGTGCCAAAGTTTATATCCCTTTTAATTATTTAAAATTGCAATGGAAATTTTATGTTAATTTAAAAATGTGTGAAGGCTGCATTTTTTTTCCAAAAGTGTTAGGAGGTCACAGAACAGAGCATTTTGCAGCCCCAGAAAGTAGGAGTTTAGAAAAGGAAGTGTTGGCAGAGGGGTGCCGCCTTCCTCTGCAGTCTTGCCTTGCAGTAGAGTTCTGCCATCTCTGGGCTGCCCCTACCTTGTTGTTTGGGCATCTCGCCTGGCTTTCTAAGAGAATATGAAGCAAGAGGACCCCAAACACACACACTTCTTCCATATAGGGCTTGTACAAACCAGCGTGACAGTGGACTGTGAGGATGTATCCACGCTCTATACTGCACTCTGCAGTTTACACTACAAGAGTGACAGAGAGTGATATAGTAATGGGGTAATCAGAAATTTTGGAGTATACAATCTTGGAAAAGCTGCTTTTTGGTTTAAAAGGTAGTGTTACAGAAAGCATTTTGGAATGCATAGGATACACGGGTCATCCTATGGTCCTTCATTTTCTAGATCGCTAGGAGATACTGAGCACAGAATCTGATTCTCTATGAACCTCTAAAGCCCCATTTAGAGGTTCAGCTTGACTTCATTGATCATCTGCTGATGCTGCCTGCTTGTTTTCCTTTCCCCGCACTCCTGGCCACTTGCTTAGGATGATTTGCCAGTAGACTGTTGGGCAAAAAATATACTGAGCTCTGTGAGTCAAAGGAAAGGCATCCTTGGGATGTCGGTTTCCCAGCTTCTCCAGAAATTGTTTCCTCTGTTGCCCCAAGCTCTCACAAGGACAGTCTGTGACTTGAGTGTTGACCCCACGGCTGGCCAGGTGGAGATGGAGGCAGGTGGGAGGACAGTCTGAGGCTGTCTGAGAGGCTCTGCTGGCAACAATGAACAGGGCATGTAGGGGTGAAAGGGGTTCATAGGCAACCATAGCCATGTAGTCCCCATGGTTCTGAAGGCCAAAAAGAAAAGTGTGAGAATATAATGTAGCATCTTGAGACTATAATAATATCATTTCCAGTCTGCTTTTTCTTTAATGAAATCTGATTCCATTTGATTGACAGAAGAGATTCACTCTATTTCAGTCTTCAGCAGTCCTCAAGGAAAGGCTTAAGGTCAACCAGGTCAAAGGTATTTTCATAATAATTTGAGGACATATTTTCATGGCCTTGTGAACACATTGTGGAATTTTGCAGAGTTCCTGAAACATATAATGATATCTTTGCTCAGATCATGTGTTAGTTAGTTTTGTGCTATTCTAACAAAATGCTTGAGACAGCTTATAGGAAAGGTTTCTTTTGATCTGTGGTTTTAGAGGTTTCATTCCATGACTAGCGGGCAGTGTGGCTTTTGGGCCTGTAACACCTTGCATCATGGTAGGAATGTTTAGTGGATCAAGCAGGACTGCAAGTAAGAGAGAGAAAAGGAAGGGTTTTGGAGAGAGAGGAAGAGAGAGAAGGAAGGAAGGAAGGAAGGAAGGAAGGAAGGAAGGAAGGAAGGAAGGAAGGAAGAGACAGAGACAGAGAAGTTAGCTTTCCACAGTTCCCTTTGAGGACATACCCCAGTGATCTAAGTTCTAAATCCAAACCATAGCAGATGATAAATAGGGCTTGTGTGCTTTTTTATGCTTTGAAGATTTTTCAGTTCTAATTTCTACTACAGTAAACACTGATTCAGTGGATTCCCTCCAGTGGATATCTAAAACCACAGATAGTACCGTACTCTCTCTCTCTCTCTCTCTCTCTCTCTCTCTCTCTCTCTCTCTCTCTCTCTATATATATATATATATATATATGCTTTTTCCTATACATATATAGCTCTGAAGAAATTTGATTTATAAATCAAGCATAGCAACAATAATCAAATTAGAACTACACTGTAATAGAACTTATTTAAAGCTGAGCATAATGGTACACATCTGTAATTCCAACACTCAGGAAGCTGAGGCAGGAGGGTCACACTGAGTTCAAGATGAGCCTGATCTGCATAGTGATACTGTCTTAAAAAAAAACTTATTTAAAATTTATAAGTTGTTTATTTCTGGAGTTGTCCCACTTCGTGGTTTTGACTGCAGGTAACTGAAGCCATGGAAAATGAAGCCACAGATGGAGGGGATGTGGTAGGGACTGTGGAAACCTCTATTAAAGGTTTCAGTAATTTTTAAGTACTATAAGAGAAAGCTGAGAACTAAGAGTTTAAGAACTGCTGCCTCAGATCTTATGTTTCAGATATATTTGTCCAAGGAGATGAGAAATTGTTCAAGATCCCACAGAACCCAAGGCAGAGCACAGAGGAAGACTCTGCTGTACCATACGGCCCAGGTCGCTTTGCTCACTGACCGTTGACCATGCCATGAAACTGAATGATGCATCAACTCCCTCCATGCATCCAGGACGGAGCGTGAACTGTTACCAGTTCCCCTGCTTTCTATTGCCCTGCATGGGATTAGTCTTTGAGCCTGAGAATACAGAAAGCCAATAGCATAAGGCAGTGATAGCAAACTTCTTAGAGCTTTCAAAGACACAGACAAGCCCGTGCAGCATGCATGCCATAGGGGATTTCAATTTTTTTTGTACTCTACACTGGAGAATGTAAGGTTCATGGCTGGAGCCAGGAGCAGGTCACCTGGGGACTTGAGCAGGTGAGGCTGGAACTGCTCGGTGAGAAAGAGGAGCCAGCAACAGACTCAGCTGGGGTTGTAATTGACCACGAAGAAATAAGTGGTCTCATCTCCTGGGTTCCAATTGTAAACCCAGACTGCTGTGACTAAGAATACCTTCCAAATGCCCAGGGACATGACAGCACATCTGTGACAAGGTCTTAAGATTATACATGCAGGTGTCCACTCTTAAGTGATGTTTATAGGACACCCACTGAGTGGTCCTGGGAATGCAGCAGCGACAAGGGTATGTATCCTTCTATCTACCAAGATGGGCCAAGCTCTCCTTTCCAGATGCCAGAGGAAGAGGGATACTGTGAGCTGTACAAAGTCTCGGTGTCAGTTGATAAAAGTACTATCTGCTGTACCCTACCCCTGGGGGACACAGCAGAAATAAATGACACACTCTATACCACCCATGAGCTTACAGTCTTGTTAGAGAAACAAGGATTATGCCCAAGATAGTATTATAAGGATTCAGAGGGCAGAGCTTGGCATTCCATGGTGAGAGTATAAAGCCATTATTTACACTTATTCAAGGCAAGTTTTGTGTTAAAACAAAACCTTTCATTGGGTTGCTTTTTTTAATGTTTTAATCTATGTTTGTTTAAAATTCAATTTATCGAAGACACATATTTAAGACTACATATCACTAGCCCTGGGGAAGATCAGACATCAAATTTTGTTTTGTTTTGTTTGTTTTTTTGGTACTAGGGATCAAACTCATGACCTCACGCTTGCCAGGTAGGCACTTATGCTGCTGAGCTAAATTTCTGGCCTCCAGACATAAAAATTTAAAGTGTGGCTCTTACCGAATCAGATTTTACACCATTGTAAAGTTAGAAAATTCTTGGAAATCAGAGACCAATTTATTCAGAAATCAAAGAACATCTATATGTCTGTTGAAAGACTTCCCAGTACCTAGTCTGGGAGGCCAACATTTCTGTGAAGAATGTAACAAATGCTTGAGAAATTTAGATGACAGTGTAGTAGTAAATACGAAACTGGGCTTGAGTCATTTATGTAGAGACATAAAGTGTAGATTATCAGTAAAGTATAAATCAATGGAAAGGCAAGTAAGGTCTAAGGAAGTGCTCTATAGTTGGGTGGTATGAGTGAGTCCAGAAGGAAAATCACAAATTTGTCAAGTGTTTATGATGTGCCTACCTCTATTGCAAATGTTTTATATATATTAACTACTTCATTTAATCTTCCCCACATCCCTATAAAATAGATGAGTATTATTACCATTTTTCAGAATGAGGAAACTATGGCACAGAGAAGGGAATTCATCAACTGTTATTCTGTCTGTATACTAATTTACTTTAAAATATTTCAGCTTATGGGCTGGAGATTTAGCTCAGTGGCATAAGAGCCTGCCTGGCAAGCATAAGGTCATGAGTTTGATCCCCAGTACCAATAATAATAATAATAATAATAATAAAAATATTTCCGCTTCAGTCTCTGTAGCATCACCTCTGTATGCCTAGTTTGACTTTAGTACTTGGAGTGGTTAGTTACCATTTGAACTCTACATCAGCAATCTCAACGTACAGGTGCCATGTCTCCCTCCTCTCAGCTGGTTGTGTCTGTCGCATTGTTCCATCTTTCTTGAAATGGTTCTTAAATGAAATGTGTTTTTTGGAATGTTTAATGACAGATAAGAAAGAAACCTAGCTTATAAAAACAGATTCCGAGTGATAGTTTTGTGTCTGTTTGCCATAGACACTTGTATTTTTGACAGAATTTGACCTATGATTCACTGTCTTGGTGATGTGCGCCTATTAATAAGGTTGCTGAGTACTGTTCAGTCTACTTGAACCTTCATTGTAGAGGTTACTAATACCTCCCTGTTGTTGTGCATAGCCCTGTATTCGTGCCTGAATCACACAGAAGGTGCGTGGTACCAGCTGCATTCATTCCCTGGCTGCTTCTCCTTAACAGCACACCACATTGCCTCCCTTTAAGAGGACTGAATACAAGCCAGTGAAATGTCAGTGAAGGGGCAGAGTCCTCAAGAAGAGGAACAAGATTCAAGACATCTAGAGACAGCAAAGTTTTAAGAGGAAAGATTTCTTGAGTCTGGAAAGGAGAAAGAAGAAGGCAAGGGTGTGAGACTAAAATGCCTCCCAATGCTGGATTATATTTCCCTGGCACAGTGGGATTCGTGGGCTTGAGTTGAAAGAAAATGTGTGGGATTAGCAGGGGTTTAAATTCAGTGGTGACAGGGAGTTCTTTTGCTTCTTTTTAATTTTTCTTTTCTCAAGTGAAGTTGGGCTGCCCACAACCGAGAGTGTGGAGATTGTCAGTAGGAAAAATTTGGAGACTGAATGTAGCCCTGGTGTCATGGCAAGAAATATGTCCTGATCTCTGGAACTTGTCGTTATAAAGGCCATTCAGTGGTAGATCTAGGATGCTGCCTTTTCTTCAAAGATTCCCCACTCAGAAAGACTCAGCCACCCTCAAAGGGAAGATGGACTGCAGGGCTCTTTACTGCCCTCTTCCAAAGAGCTCAGGGTGAATTTTAAAATGTCTTAAGGGCAAAGAGTAGGACAGTCAGTTCTGGAAGAGCTGAAATGACTCTGCTTCTCTGCAAGAGCTGATGAATAATTTAAGGCAAAAGGTATAGGAGCTCTGCCAGAGGAGGGCAGCTGAGGGTGGGCACATCCTGCTTGGTTGCCATGAGACTGAGCTCTCCACAGAAGGGCCCTCTCTTCATCCTGAGCCCTCCTTAGTGCTCCTGACACTGGTCCCACATGGCTCCCAGGGATCTGTGCTCTTTTTCAGCCCAAAGGATAAATGTTCACTCCAGAAAGGCCTTGGAAGAACTTCAAGACCCAGAGGAAAACAAGAATGAATAAAAACATCAATGCACCCTCCCTGGGGCATCTACAGTGTACTGAGAGGACAAGAAAAGCATGAGGCCAAGGAGAAGGAAAGAGGTGAGAGAAGCAAGTTGGGTTGCTGGGGAATCCCAGGGACTTGGCTGGACCTCACTACTGCGCCTCACTACCACCCTGGGAGACCGTCTCCTCCAAAGGCAAACCTTGGTCACAAAGCAGCCCTTCTCCGTTGGCTCACCTTGCTCCCAACTTGTTGATTCTCGGAAGGAATCGCTATCAGGAGATCATGAACACAGCAGACGCCTGCCTTCAGCTGCAACTAACACACCAACATCAGCTGTCTCATCACAGAGATCACGATCCAATTGTCTGGCCTTCAACTCCAAATCCAGTTGTCCAAGACATTCTCGCTGTATCTTATCACATTCAGAAAATACCTGTCAGCAAATGGAGCCTGTACTGCTTCCCCTGGATGAGCGGCTGGGCAACGGTCCTGACAATGAAGCTCATAATCACAGACTTAGCCAACAGAAAGCCAGTCCTGCCCCTCACAGCCTCTCTCTGCTTTCCTTGCCCTGCAAGGAAGACTGGAAGATTCTGCTAGGCAGCCACACCCAAAGTGAATGAGAAGAAAGCCTACACCCAGAGAAGTGAACCTCCAAAGTGTGCCTTATTCAAACCACTTATGGTGTTCTTGTATTGTTCAGTACATGGTAAGCAATTATATAAAAGCCTGGGATAGCAACTTACTCATAAACTAAATAGAAATAGCAGCAGCTAAATCCAGGTTTTCCTATAAGACAAAGGAATGGGCTTTGTCAATCCTCACTGACTTTCAGCAACACTCCCCAAATCACAGAGTAAGGCAGGAGTGCTATGAGTGTAGATTCTACTCAGTGAATAAACCCTCAGTGACACAGACTCGGTCATCTCTTGGAGAAGTATGGTCTGATGACGCTTTGGCTGCCCAGTGATAATTAAACATCAAATGTCATTAAAAAAGATGTCTCCACATTTTTATAAACAGGCTTTCCTCTCGTTCACCAAAACCATATCCTTGAGGGCAGGAGGAATAATGCCATGGGAGTCTGTGAATATGTGGGCACATATGTGAGCATGTGTGTGTGTGTGTGTGTGTGTGCACACGCGTGTACACATATGGGTATGTGTTGATGCTAGGAGCCAAACATTGTGTCTCTCTCAAATTCCTATGTTGAAATCCTAACTCTCAGTATAGTTAGGAGGCAGGTTTTGGGTAGTGATTAGGATTTGAAGACGGAGCACTTATGGGATGGATCTTTGACTTCTAAAAGGGACCTGGGAAAACTCTTTACTTTCTTTTCATTCCTTGAGGACACAACAAGAAGATGGAAGTCTAGAACCCATAAAAGGCCCTGCACCAAATTCCAGTCATGCCAGCTTCCTAGTCCTGGGCCTCCAGAACTGAGAGAAATAAATTTCTGTTGTTTATAAGTCCTCCAGTTTATGGTGTTTTGTTATACATATTTGAACAGACTAGAACAATTGGAGAGTGGGCTCTAGAAGGAGTTACTACCTATTAAGAAAGAAAACTGAGATGAATAAACAGATCTATTTATCAAGCAGAGACTGAACACCCACAGTGTTAGTAGGATTTAGGAAAGAGATAAACTGAGGCAATAGCAATAGAGCATTTTATGAGAGTATAGCTTATGCCAAACCTTTTTACGTTTTGAGGAGCGTGCAATCTGAGAGAGAATCCAAACAGTGCATATTCAGTTTTCCATAAAATGCAGGAAAGTGGAACAACCAGCATATTTAAAGAGAGCCAGGGAATTACAAAGGAGGAGTGTTAGACTCAGGCTGGGGAGATAGGAAACGTTTCCCGGAGTGGCAGCTTTGGGGTGCACCTAGTCTCTACCTAGCAGGGGAAACAGCAGGAGCCATCAGCCCTCCCCAGCCTCTGAGGCTGCCATGGTACACACACATGGCTGTGTCCCACCCCTGTTTCCCTCTTTCTATGTATATAGGTTGGAAAGCTGCAGGCGGCTCTGGCAGCCTCTCCACAGCTAGAACTCTGCTTCAGGACTTTAAAAAAATAATTTTGAGGTGTTGGGGGTCTCCCTTGCCTGAAATTTGTAGGGCAGGGGAGACACAGAGGCTGTCCTCTGGCCAAGCAAGGCTGGACATGTACTATGCTCCTGATCTGGGGGGCAAAGCAACAGGGACAGCATAGGGGTGATTGCAATAGCAGAGCAGCCTGCTTTCTGGATGCCCCTGACAGCCTGGCTTGAAGACTGTACTCTGTCGGCACCCTCCCAACACCTGCTCTGTCAGCCTCTGCCAGGGTATAAAAGCTGGATCCATTTCTGTTCCCTGCCCTGAACCCCCGAGCAGTGATGCCTTGGATAATTAATTAACCCCCAGAGAAATGGCAGCTCGTGGGCCAGCCTGAAAACCGGCCTTGATTCCACCACTCCCACACAAAGCCCTATTCTGCTACTGTTGCCCTGTCCTTGCCAAGTCACGTCCATGCGTCTCTGCCGATCTCTCACCTGATTCTCTTCCTGATCATGTGTCCCTTCTCTGCTTGCTCTCTTCCTGCTGGCCTGTTCTCCTGCTCTGGTGATCTCCTGCTCTGTCTTTTCTCTGAATTCTCTTGTCTTTCTATAGCTAATGAACTGCCTAAGTTCTTGCACGTCTACTTTTGCTTTCTTTCCCTTGGGACAATGGATCCTTTGTTCCTTTTGTTACTTCCTGATTATCGATGATGTGCCTGGTGCCATGAACAAAGTAAAGATGGACAGTGAGATTCAAACTCAAGGAATCTGGCATGTAGTAAGCAAGGTGAGTGAGGCACGGAGAAAGTATGTTCTAGAACCACACTGTTCTAGAAAAGCTGTCTCATTAAAAGGTGGAAAACCAAGAAGGCCTTGTAGAGAAGATAGCCTGAGACCCCAGGAAAAGTGCATTAGAAAAGCACAGATCTTTAAAGAGATTAAATATGATATGTAGGAGTCTGTTAAATAGGCAAGATATGTTCCCTAATAGAACAAGCAAACAGACCTCAAGGAAAGGAAAGCATTTTGACAAAAGACAATAACATTAAAAAAAAAATTGAATGGATATGAGACAGGTTTTCCATATTGGCAAATTCTACTCCAATCCATAAAGCAGTGTGGTACATTGTAATTTTGTAAATTGGGAGAATTTTTCTTCTTCTCTCAAGATTCAGCACTGTACCTTCACAAATGTTTGCTGAATGGCAGCCATAATGTCAGTGGCCACCTAGACCCAAAGGCCAATTGCTCTCCTCTGCTGGCCTGCCGCAGTTATTTTGCTGGAGCTGAAAGAACAACTGATCCCAAAGTTAAAGATGTTCCCTACATTCCCTCTCTGTATACCCAGGCCAAGGAGCTTCCTGTTTACCGTTGTCTCCCTGGACCATTGTCAGAATCTATTCTTGATATCTGACAAATACAACATCCAGAGAATGATTCCTTCAAGAACAGGAGCCCCAGCATGTTGTCCCCATCCTTTTTCTCTTCTAGGAGGTTTTACAGGCCTTGCACTATCTCCTCCCTGTGAACTTGAGGGACACACACGCTCAGCACTTCTGCCCCAGCTAATCCCAAGTCAGCCTCTTTCTTTTTCGCACAGGTGACACATGCACTTTAATCTTCCTGGCTTCTTCCAACTCTTGCCTATTTACCTCATTAGAAAATGTTCTTCCATCTCCTTTCTTGGTCTCATTTGTAAGCCAAGGGCCAAGCTGTATTAAGTCTCATAAACCTAAGAACAGTTCAAGAGGATTAGCTACCCAGAGGTTTAGAATGAAATTAGATTAAACCAAGTATCAGTGTTGGCATCTTCTGAAGTTTGCCAGAACTTCAGACCTCTAAGCATCCCCAGGGAAGATTCCATTACTTCCTCCTCCTCCTCCCCTAATTTAACTTGCTATTCTTTGAGAACCAGCTCCTGCAAGTTACATAATGCTTCCAAAATAACCTCTTACTTGCTATTATTGTTTTTATGTTTGTTTAGGTAGTAATACCAAAAAGACAGGTTTCATATATTTCCTTAACAATAAACAAATTTCAACAGTTCAATTGAACATGCTATTATGATACTGCTCTTAGGATATACCCACCTTTTATTACATTGTTTCTGTAGAAACACCAACTTCTTGATGAAGAAATGTGATAGGGTGGATTTATAATAGCATGATTATAGGTCACCAACTGGCAAGAGAGAGGGAAGGGATAGGAGAGGAAGGAGAGAGGGAGGGATGCAGGAAGGAAGGAAGGAAGGAAGGAAGGAAGGAAGGAAGGAAGGAAGGAAGGATTAAAAAAGCAAAGGAAGACAAAGGCATAAACACAGAATATTATTTTTAAAAACATTGATGAACACTTTTCCACCTTTTTTTGAGGGAGGAGACAGATATAGATCCTGGTCTCCTATGTTAATCAATTATAATTATAAAAGGAGTGGAAAGATTGCACATATACATACACAAAGAGAGAAAGATAGAGAGACAGAGAGAGAGAGACAGACAGACAAGAGAGGGAGAGAGAGCCATATAACCTAAGCACGGCATAGGAAGCCCATGATGAGTAGCTTTACCAATGAAGAGGTCATACCTCTCAGTCCAGCACACCCTTCTCAGAAGCTGTGGGAGAAAAGCTTCTGTGGGTTAAAGTTAGGTCAGCTCAGAAGAGGAAACGCTCTGAGGGAATTCATTGTTTCATTTCACAGCATGTTGCCTTGTGCTGCTTTCCTGGGCCCTTGGTAATCTGTGAAAAAGATAAAGAAGACAATGATACTGAGTTTCTGTGTCCTCACTGAGACTCTAGCCAAGCTAGGTACACTGAAAATGAAGGAATGGACTGGGGCCAAGGCTTGAGACCTTGAAAATAGGCTGCTGCCTGGGAGAGTATCTGTAAGCTGATGATAATGGCTGTTGGCTTCAGACCTTCACAGATGCGTTTTCCAAACAGTTTCAGATCTAATGAGTCCAGAGAACATCCCATGGGCCAGAGCAGTCATGTTATTGCCAGATTACGGTAAGGAAGTGGAGAAAATCTAAGGGTTTAAGTGAGTGATGGGGACACCAGGAACGAGTGTCTCAGCCTGAATTCACACAAACACTTTTGCTTCCAACCTCTCTCCCAGGAGGGGCAGGGGAAACAGGAGGCTGCGAGGATGGGTGAGATTTCAGGGAAGAGGGATGTGACTCTGCAAGTGCACGTCTAGTCCCCTTAGTGTTTGTTCTCACGCTCACAAATGCTGTCTGAGCCTGCTAATGCCACTTCATTGCAGGGGATATTTGTCACACCATCTAGCTGCCTGCCACTTCCTCAATCCTCAATCTGAGTTTAAGTTTCCATGTTCATGAACCTCACTACCCTAGGAGGAAGTCCAGAATTCACTTTTCCAAGTTCCTTTGTTGGTGGACACCAGCTTGGGCCAGGTCTTGTCAGACATATGTGCACAACAATTTTGATTTGGAAAAGAGCTCTGTAAAATATGGAGTTTTGGTGAGGGTCATAGAGATCTGGGCTCTGTAGTCAGAGGCTGTGGTGGCCCAGGGGCCATTCTGCTTGGCTGTGACAGTGGAGTCTCTCCTGCCTGGGTCAGTAATTAGGGTACTGGGCCTACCTGAGCAGCTTCCAGCATGGATTCAGTGCAATAAACAATAGAGTGCACAGAATACAATTGATTGCATTATTGTTCACAACTAAGTAGTCAGTAATTAAATTGAAGATTTTATGGTCACATTTTAGAAAGCATGTACATATTCAATCCTTACCAAAACAAACAAACAAACAACAGCAACAAAAACCAAAGAGTAAAAGTGCTTATTTTATTTAAAAAAAACACAAAACATACTGATGTGAGATGAGATTCACAAACTTGATTGAATTCAACAAGAGATTATTAAAAAAAATGCTTTAAGCAGTGGCTCTTTAGAGTCACAGGACTGAACAAGGCCAGGTCGAGGCAGGATAAGGAAGGCACGCTGGCCTCAAGCCTAAAAGTTAAAGGCTACTGGAAAAATGCAGCTACTGAGATAAACATGGATTTAATACAGAACTCCATGATGAACAAAATAGCAAAATTTTAAATAAAAGCAAGATGAGAATTACTAATTTTCCCTTTCACCTAAAATTGCTATCTAGTTATCTGTCCTGTCTTTGGGAAACTTAAATGTGTTACTTTAAAATAAATTAATAGTACAGATTAAGCTACTAACTACCTACTCAGATATTCAAAATTTGACTCTTTTCCTTCCTGGTATAAGAATATTCCCCAGCAGAGTACAGAATCTCTCTGGGAGCATTCCTGAGCCTACGATTTGGATTAGATCAGAATCTCCATGTCCAAACCTGTCTGAATTTTGTAGAAATATTAACTCTGGCTGAATCTCTAAAATAACAGAGGAAAGGGGGCCAAATTAAATACGAGGAGACATCAGATCAAATTTTAACAAGTATCTGGGTAGATGTCTGTCCAGCCCTTCTAAATAGATGCCTTAGTGAGTTACAGTGAGGATAATGGTAATTAACATCCATGTGACAGTGTGTGCCAGTGGCTGTGTTAGTACTTCTTGTCACAATCCTGTGAGTCGGAACTTATAGGAGGAGCTAATGGCAGAGTCATTCAACACAAGTCCAGGTTTGGACTGAAGTCTTCTTGCTACACTATGCTTCTGTTCAAAAGAGTGGACTGATTCACCCAAGAAATCAACAAGTCTGAGGGCCATGAGGCATCAGGACTGGGCTTCCCCAGCAGGTCACTGGCATTGTTAGAACTACAACTTGGGGAATTCTTTTTGGTAAGTGAAGAGATGAAGGTGACAAGGCCATGAACTTCAGACATGGAATTTCTGTGCAATGATTCAGAGTCACTGAGTTCCCCCTGACATCCTGTGATGTTTGTCCATTCCCCCAAGAACAGTCCCCCTATTTTATGTTCATTAGTCCTTGAAGTTGTGATGAGAGCTTCTTTAGAAGGTGCCCAGACACAAGTGGAAAATGGGGCTCAGCTTAGTAAGATAATTTTAATAGTAAAACTAAGACAAGAACTTGATTTGCCTAATCCCAGCTAAAATTCAGTCCACTGAATTTCATAGCTATATCGATTCAGTACTGCTCTCTAAAGCAGAAAGTTACTTTTCATCTGCAAGGCTGAGAGACCATTCTTAAAAGATTTAATCCAGAAAGCAGAGTTGAAAAACAGGCATTTTACTGACCTAATGTAGTTTTCAAATTTTCCCCCTTGGTCTGTCAGATGTTTGAAAAATTTAAACTAGCTGATATAATTTAAAAATCAGAATTTTCACATGTAAATCAAGACTTCTTGCTTCTCTTAAAAATTCCAAGAGTGGAACATACTGGAACCAGTTTCACACCTGGCAACACTGGCTAGACTAGGGGGTGTGCTGGAGCTAGCTCCCCCTGGCCAACAGCAGCCAGTGATAAAACGTTCAAAAATGGTGTCAGCCATTAAACAATTAAGAACATAAAACTGGCCACAATGCAATTATTTACACCGCTGGTGCTGGCAAACACTACAAATCAGAGTCTTTATTTCTCTTTCCTTTCCCCTCTCTTCTCTTTGATTCTCTTTCCTATTTCTCAACCTCTCTGCCTGACTTCTCCAACCTTTTCTCTTTCCTTTGTTCTTTCTTCCCTCCCTCCCTTTTTCCTTCCTTTCTTTGCTTCCTTTTTCAACTGCTATTTGCTTTGGATTTTTTGTAGTGCCGGTTTACTAGCATACCTCTGGCTGGATCTGAGAACCTACCATGTTTAGAAAAGTACAATCTCTGGGCCATCTTTATTAATTTATATTACCCGCCTGGCAAGGGAAACAGCTGGAGTTGACATCTCCTGCAGTGGACCATGGATGTTCATATATAGTGGTTTCCCTTAAGCAAACTTGCAAATTGTTCTTGAGCAAGGACGAGAAACTCAGTCATCATAATCTCCTGATTTTAAGCTCATTTAAAAGTCTAGCACAATTGTGCAAAACCGGAAATTTCAACTCAAGGAATTATTGCACAGCCAACATGATTTATCAATATCCAGTTCAAGAAATAAAACATTGACTGTGTGTTCATAAGCTCTTCCAATCACTATCCCTTTTCTCTTCCCAAAAGTAACCACTCTCCTGATCTAGCTTTGCTCGCTTTTGAACTTTATCTAAATGGAATACGGAATATACATTCTTCAACTTCTAGCTTCTCTGATTTAACATTATTTGTGAAATTCACCCATATTTGGAAAAGTTGAATTCTACCTTTATTCCTACAGATATTCCACAATTTATTTATTCATTCTGTCACTGAGTTGTTTCTAAATTGAGCTATCTAGCTTGGGTTTCCCCAAAAGGAAATAGTAAAACAACAGTTTGCCTGCTGACAGTTAAAAAATGACTTCCCTGATAATTGGATAATAGAGCAGAGTGAAATGACAAGAAAAGAAAAGACAAAATATGGAGATGTTGATAACCTGACCTGCACTAGCCTTATGGAATGGTCCTAGTTACTTCAATATTTAATGTTGTTTTTTAAAATAATATTTTTTAAAATGTGTGCAACAAAATTAAATACAAATACTTTCATATAAAAAAAATCACTTTCTAATGGCAAGTGATTGTTGCCAGATTGTGCTGTTTAACAGTTGGTCTTATTTAGCTCCTTATCATCGTTGGTCATTTGATTGCTGGCTATGGCTGTGCTCCTGTATTCTGCGCTGTGTGGTGAGATCAACACCTTCACACTTGACCTGAGCCACAATCCAAAGTAAACAAAGAGAATGGAAAAAGACAATGAGAAATCATCATAATTGAGTACATTTCATTTATCAGGAAAGCATTCCAAGGCTTGGACTAATTTGAGACTCCCTGTTGTGCTACAAAATCTCTTCCTCTATGGGATGTTTTAATTCCTGCTATAGTAGTATCCAGGGGCCTGCCTTCCTCTACACAGAGTCTCAAAGTCTAGGCTATTTGAGACATATCATTTATGATTGAGAGACAGGAAGAAAAAGGACACCACTTTTCAAGGTCTAAGCCCAAGTCCCTTTCTCCTTAGTTCCAACACAGGATGAACCCCATCTGACTGTCATAGTGCCAGGTAACAGCCCAGTGTTCTCAATCTTAAGTGCTCTTTGGCTCCCATTGCCCATGATAAAATTTCCTTACTGGTTGTCAGAGTGGCCTGACCTGCACAGGACAGCTTCCTAGCAGATGCACCTAGGAAAACCACCCTCAAGTAATTCTGGCTTCTGAATATCCTTTTGAAACCCAAGGAAGTGAGACTGGATGAATCGCAAATAAAAACAGTTTCTACTTAAGGAGCCCCCAAAGCTCCCCTGTTCTCCTTTTGTAACTGGCAATGCTCATGCCACTCCTTGGCTGTGAGAGGCATAAACTCTCTGCCTCTGCCTTTACACTGTGTGACGTCCTGCTTGTTCAACAGTGGAGACTGGGAAGTTCCTGGGTTTCTTGTTGGTCCACCCAGCTATGCTAGGACATTGGTACAATTTCCATAGTGTAGTATGTTTATTTCCCGCTGTCTTTTTGAGACAGAGTCTCGCCGTATAGTTTAGGCTGGACTTGAGTTCACTTTGCAGCCCAGGCTGGTCTTAAACTCACAACTATCCTCCTGCCTCAGCCTCCCAAGTGCTGGGACTACAGGCATATGCCACCATGCCCAGGTAGAGTTGTTTAAAGTATGATTAAATAAGCTGATATATATAAAACAGTGAAATAAGGAGCATTCAGTAAGGGTGCAGTGAATATTAGTATTACTGGTTATAAAATCCCTACTTAGTGATTAGAAATTCAATATAGATTCCTTTTTTATTTTAACCAAGTCTTTACTCTCTGGTCTCCATTTCATTTCCTCTTAGAGGTGTCCATTCTCACAGAAATCTGTTATCCCAATATCTGTGCTGCTCTCCTAGCATTTGTTTCCACTGAGTCACCCTCATACTGGGTGTCTTTCCTCTTATCTTATGTTTATTATCCCTCTTCAGGTACTTGAATGGGAGCTTGCAGAACTAGATGCCATATGTAGCTCATCTGTCCAGAACTAAAGACAGACCCTGGTCATAGATTTTGTAGTCAGCCCTTTTGTGATGTGTCCAGAACGTGACTTAGGCCAGCAAGACTCCCAGAAAAGGATCTTCCATTACAGAGAGTATTAATGTCCACAAAATGCACAGAGAATGCTATCAAAAAAAGCATCAGTTAGATATTCATAAAGCATTGGCTTCTCATCCCAGAAGTGCTGTTTTGTTCCTGTCAATTTCATGTTTTCTAATCTCTTGGAAGTGCATAGGCTTGAGGTTAAACCTCATTTTAGTATAGGAGCTATTCAGGAAGCATGTCAGAATTACTTACTTGAAAATATTTCTCAAGATGCTTTTCTTCCCCAAAAGTCAAACATATTTAAATTGCACACCCTATCATTTGGGGACAGTGGTTCTGATACTGTCCCTTTTCTAAACCCTTCCTAGTGAGGAACCACAGTCATTTCCCATAGAAAGCACCTCTCAAAATAAGCAGCTCTGAACTGTGGCCTGGCCAAACAGCAACCAGCCAGCATCTCCCGAGACCCCCACCATGTTGCTTAGTACACTGGGAAACCAAGCAACCGCTCGCCTCCCTGGTAGGGAGCCATGAGGCTACTAGCATGCCGGCTGAGAATGAAATATCCCATCCCACCCCCACCCCTACCCCCCCACCCCCACCCCCACCCCTGTTAACAAATGGGAGCCAGAGATCTGAGCATCTCTTGGGAGGCTGACCATATGCAATATACCAAATAGGGGGGATTTCCTTCTACCATCTCTTTGAAGGCAAATATTGTTAACACTGTTTTGCTTTGTTTTGATTAATTGTATTACTCTATTCAATATTATGTTTTGATAAGTTCTATAATATTCTGTATTTGGTTTGATTTTGCTATACCTGATTGAAAGAACAACCATTGTGAAGATAACGAGATATACTATGATACCTATTGTTGTTATCCAGGTAATCTGTTGTGATGTTTTGTACCAATTTCACTGCACTGTCTCAATTGGCTTTGTTCCGTCTTGTTCTGTTGTATTTCACTACCTTCAAAATAATAAAAAAAAATTTTTTAAAAAACAAAAAGTCAAACAAACACTAACATGATTGTATGGGGTACCTAAATGCCTCACTCTCACAATTAGATAGATAAACCACAGAAAAAGGCAACATACAAATAATAGAAGTAAAACAAACCTGTGAATAAATGGAGTTAGTACCATTTCTACAGTGTTCCAACCAACAACATCAGAACACACATTCTTCTTAACTGCACATGGGACATACTCCAAAATGGACCACATAGTAGCTCATACAACATCATTAAGTAAATGCAAAGGAATAGGAATTATTCCATGCATGTTATCTGGCAATAGTGCAAACAAACTGGAAATTAATAGCCAAAGAAACCATGAAAATTACATAAATATATGGAAATTAAACAATGCCCTTCTCAAATATTGTCTGGATTGTTTCGCTTTGTTCTGATTAATTGTTTTGCTCTGTTCAATATTCTGTTTTGGTAGATTTTATAATGTTCTGTTTTTGGTTTGATTTTGCCATAACTGATTTAATAGGCAATTATTGTGAAGATAACAAGATATACTATGGTACCTATTACTGTTATCCTGGTATCCTGCTGTGAAGTTCTGTACCGATTTCACTGCATTGTCTCGATTGGCTTTGTTCTGTCTTGTTTTGTTGTATTTTACTATCTTCAAAATAAAAAATAAAAATAAAATAAACAAGCAGTTCTGAAAATGGAAGTTTGGAAAATTAAAACAGTCACACTTCTGATAAAAGCCATTCTATCTGCTCTTTATTACACCATCCTTTCAAACAGCCTCTTTTCAGTTAACACAAAAGGCCCTGATTGATTTTCTTCCCCTCAATAGTCACCATGACTGCTCCAACATCTATCCCCACATTTCCATATTTCAGATGGAGCGTATGAGCCACAGAAATAATTTAAATACATACAGAAAATCAAAGAATGCAGCCCATTTTGAATCTAGGTCTCCTATATCTTTTCAATTTACCCAATAATATTGCCTTTCTCTACAGGGGTTACTGTTTTATGCACATAAATGAGAATTAGAACATTTCTGCCCTGCTCCCTGCAGCTTTAGAGCTCTTCAGTAATGCAGCTGCTATCCATTTCCCTGCAACACTTGCTGTAAATTTGCTTTTAAAAGACATTCTCCTACAATACTGTCAATGCCCCCTGCATTAAAAATGAGAAAAATATGGAAACATGCATTAAAATATTCAGAAACAAATGGCTTCTTTATTACATAAAAGCTCTCATGTGTCTCAAAGGTACTGAGAATAGAATAATTTATCATAAATGAGATTATTATTGCTGGGAAAGGGTCTATCTTAATGCCAATTTTCTTGGGGATTAAACCAAACCCTAACAGTCCATTGGGGGTGTTCAGAAATGTGTAAGTCAAATACTTAAAAGCTTTAAGTAGAAAATGCATGCTGATGCAGCAGTCGTGGGAAAAACAGGACAGGTTCTGCTTGTTGTCAGCTTTAGAGGGTCAGCTATAGGGTCAGTGGAGGGGGTGGGGAGAGGAATAAAAATAATGACTTCTCCGTAACCAAGTTCAAGATCTGCTGTGCTTTGGGGTTTGAAATGCAATGTCAGGACCTCAGACAGCTGATATCCATGATTTCAGCTGCTGGGCAGCATCCAGTATCAGGGATACATTCTGCAAAACAAACATTATCTTGAGAAAATTGTATTCTGTTGTCCTTTTGGGCACATATTTTGCAAGGAGATAAATGGAATCCTCAGAGGAAAACTGCAGCTTTGAAATTAAGAGAGAGTGAATTGTATTTTCTGACACAAACAGAAAATAGAGTGTTCTGATGAATTATGTACTAATGTTATATGACCATTTCCCAGAGACTTAGGACATGTATTTTTCATGAACATGATATTTTATCTTTTTTTTCTCAAGTCAGGGCCATCTTTATAAGTATTAATTGTTTTGTACAGTACCAGAGCAGTCAGTGATTAGAATGTAGTTTGTATCTGCTTTTATGGGACTGAGTTTTCAGTCTTAGAGGGGGCAAAATACAAATTTGTGTAGTACTCTATGGGGTCTAATGACTTATCCAAGGTAAGAGAACCAGTAGACTTCCATGCAAGGCTTTGTGCTAGTGATCGTGTTTCACATTCCCTATACTCACAAAGGCTTTGTTGCATTCTCTGATATTATAATAACAGATGAAAAGAATCCATTAATAACCCTCCTTCCCTACCCATTCTCATTTGCCTTTACAAATACCTTTTATCTATGTCCTTTTTGCAACTTCATTTCTAGTCAGTACTCAGCTACTCTGCTGAAAGATCTATGGATGGAGTTGGATACTGACCTTGTCATCATTGTCTATTTGGGAGGGGAAGTAGGGAGGATTGGGAACACAGGCCAAAAGAGAACAGCTGGCAGGGAGGAAGTTGGCTTAAGGACAGACCCCCTCAGGACTGATTTCTTGGCAGTCTTTCACTCATCTATCGTTGGCTGTCTGTACTAGAATTACAATAATAGCCACCATTTATTAAGTACCTTGTCTGCGCCAGAATCTGTGCATTATCCCTAATCCTCACACGACTTGTGAAGCAGGCATTATGACCATCTCTGTTTTAAAGATGAGGGTTGTAAATCAGCACAGCTATGTATATTCCCATATCCATCCATCAACAAAGTGGCTGGTCCCAGTTATGTCTCATTTCAATGCTCAGACCTATCACTAGCCCAGCTCCATATCATCTATAGTTTCCTTATTTACCTCTTTTTTAAAATTATTAAGACTTCAGAAAACGTATTTAATGACTGTTTTTATTCATTTGTAAACTCTTAAAGAACCAAATGGTAGTTCTTGGATTGAGACTCACAGAACTCAAATTTTTACTTCTATTGAGTGACTAACTCATTATTTCATTCTGACATGTGACTGTTGGGCTTTGTTTTTCCATCTATAAAATGAGGAAGTTGGACTACATGGATGACATGACCTCTGATGCTGAGTGGCTCCCCGGTATCTTGGAGGGACTATGAAACATGACTCATCAGGTATCTGAGTGGAATGACTGCACCTATGATTGTAGCGACTTGATTTCAAAGTTCTAAATAGGATACCCACTATCTAATCATTGGTTAAGAACAGGTTGAATAGTACCATCAAATCTGCTCCAGAAATTCAATGATATGGATAATACAGTGGGTATCAAATCCTACTCTCTCATGAAGGTTCTGTGGGTTGGTATAGTTTGGACATGATTCACAAACGTTCACATGCTAAATGGGCCTTTGTGTGATGACCTGAGATGATGGGGCCTGTAAGAGATAACTAGACCATATACTGTCTTCAGAAGGAATTCATTTCATTTTTGCAGTATTAGGTTAATGGTTATGAAAGAGCAAATCTGATGTCTCCCTGGCCTCTTGTTTCTTCTCTTGCCACGTGAATTTTTCTGCACACACTGGTTTTCCTTCCATATGTTCTCCTTCTTCTTACATATGCCCCTGCCATGATACCACTTACCATGCTGTCATACTTCCATATGGCTCTCCCCAGAGGCCATTAGATGTGCCTGCCTGATCTTGGGTTTTCATCTTCCAACTGTGAGACAAATAAACTTTTTTATCAATTACCTAACTTTGGGTATTTTGTTACAGCATCACAAATTGGATTCAAACACAGAGACAGGCACATGAAGACTACTTATATCACCCTCTCTCTCCTTTCACACCCAATTCTGGAACTTTTCCCTTGCTCCGAGCTCTATCAAGTGAAACAAATTTGAGAATAGTGTTTCTGTGCTATTATAAAAACATTCTGAGGATTCTGGATTGTATAACTGATTTGCATAGTATTCACATGGATTTGCAAGCTGCCTTTTGCTAAGTGGTATCTAATTCCCTTTATAAAATAAGAGATCTCATTAAACCGATGTGTTAGATGAGGCAACTGCATTTCAATTCAGAGCAGAAGTAGCCACCCACTGCAAGCGTGTTTTTAAAAGCCTCCCATTGGAAAGAGGAAACATAATTAAGCTAATTTGCCACGGTGAGAGGCCTGGTTTTCCCTTGCCTATAATGCAGATAAAGCACTGTGGGAAGAAAATTGCCACACAGTAGTGATTTTTAAAATCTTCTGAGCGCTTTATAATTAATGTTTATTTCCCTTCCATTCTTCCCCGTACCTTTAACTCCCTTTCCCACTCAACCCAATACCATCCCAGGAATTAAGATATCTTCAGTTCGTATTACCAGAGATAAAGCCCAATTTAAGGAGAAATATGGGCAAAAAAATTATGATAAGTAAAGCAGAAATATTGTTTACGTTGAGGTAATATACTAAGTTTTGGTCTCAGAGGCCTCAAAAGGTACGTGTTAAAAGATTTTGGTGGACTCATTAAATCAAGTTGGGGATAGTTGACTGATGTTTGCAAAGATGTATGAAGTGAAAGCAAACAGAAAATGATATCAGCTTCCTCTCTGGAAAGAATCTGTTGTGTGAGTATGTTAAGATAAAACTCTAGTACAAATCTGATTGGTTTTCACTCTTGCATTGTGGGCTTTGCTCTGGCTCATCTTAGTTTTGTAGACTTGACCCTAGTAGCTTGAGATGTTCTAGATGAGTAGCTTTACATCTTTTTCGCTGATGAGACTTGTGCCCAGAATGGCTGTCTCCCAGTCCTCTGCCTTTCCCCCTCTGCCCCTTCCTTACTGACTGGAACCTTCTAACGGAGCAAAATAAGCCAGCAGTTGCATAAACCATTATTGAGAGAGACTTGGAATGATGAGTGCCATGGTTTGAGCTGGCCTCAGCCTTATATTTCTTACCATAAAATAGCAGACAGCGGGAGTGCGGGGCAGGAGGCTATTTAGGAAGACAGATTTGGGACCTTTCTTAGGTGAATAAAGGCACTGAGGTAAAAGGCACTGAGCAACATGGGCAATGTGTTGCTATAGTAGTCAGTCTGAGTCCTGGCTCTTGAACTTGGTCAACAAGCAAGGGAATCACTTGAGTGGCTTATGAAAAATGCAGATTCCTTGGCCTCAGCTCCAGACATCCTAATTTGGTTCATATGGCATAGGTCTCAGATAATTTTAGTGCATGCATTCTATCAGAAATACTCTGAAGGGCAATGCACCACCTGCTGAAGAAGAGCCCAGGGGAAAGAAAAAGGGAAGAGTAAGGGAGTAAGAGAACAGCAAAAACAAACAAACAAGCAAAGCTAAAGCCAAGCAAAACAAACAACAACAACAAAAAAACCCTGAAGGTACATGGCATTAAATATAGGTTTCCATCTCAGAAGTTCCTGCTTAATCTTTGCGGGCATTCTTTCTTCATGTATAAAATAACAGGCGAGTACAATGATAATGATAGGTAAAATACAGTGAATTCAACACAGGGTTTAAAACCCATAACACTTAAATGAGGGCATATAATTATGCTTGTTTTACATGTGTGGAAACTCAGGAACAAACGGAGCCTTCTCTGACAGGCCACACTGCTAATAAATGTTGGAGTGGGGTTTCACAATCTGGAAGCCTAATTCAGAGAAGAAATGTTCAGGAACTATCTTGCTTTTGCCTGACACCAGTTGCTCAGTGCTTAGGCTCTGTGACCTTCTGCGTGTTGCTGAGTGGTGACTGCTTCTGGTCCTGTTAGCAGCTTCCTGAAGGGTTAGAGCGGTGGGGAAGAGCACTGGGTCTGGACCCTTCTCCTTGCCTCAGTTTCCTCATATCTAAAATGAGGGTAACAATCTCCTTCTGTCACAATGTGTGATATTCAAACATGACCACAGCTGTGAAGAGTATCTTGTAAAAATCTTTTTGTAAACTAAACTTCTGTACAAATATCCATTATTAAGACATTTGTGGCTCTGGTCGTGACACAAAGTAGCCAAAACTATCTTCTTCAGGTGTCATTCTCCCTTCTACCATCTCCCCAGCTGACTCTTGAGTAAAATAAAAATTCCTGCTAGTGTGTTTTCAGATGGCAGCTTACTTTTCCTTTGCTTATCTTACAGGTGAAAGTGTCAGGGCTACTTCTAAGAAAAAAGAGAAACTTCACCTCACAGAGACCAGCAGTCCTGGGAGCACTCAGGGCATCCCACTGTAGTACAGAACATTCTGCACAATCCAAAATGTAATAAAGTTTGCCACGTAGGTCAAGATTTGATCCCTCAAAGGAAAGACCACACCCTGATGCCTGGTCCTGACTGTAGTAAACACAGTGCAGCCTGAAAAACTGATGCACCTTTGTTTATACATTTTTTTAGCTTCGTCATGCAGATATGTTGGGTGTTTTTTGCTGAGCTCTGTTTACATCGTAGTGATGCCTAAGGGAGAACCTCCTTTTGGGGAGGGTCAACCTGGGCCTACGGACAGGACACTGGCAAGAGCTAAACTTTCAGGACTGGACAACAAAAGCAAACCAGAGAGACAATTCTTCTGAGTCACTGTCTTCTTTTTCTAAAAATCTCATTATTGTGGTTCTTAGAAAAACCTTAGATACATCAAACAGAAATAATAATTTTTGCCATGAGAGTTGGTAAATGACAAAAACAAAAATCTTGTGGCATATCAGCACCACTCACCCCCATGGAAGATCTATACATTTCCTTCTGGAAGAGAAATTACCATTTCTTACTGGGGAAAATAGAGAGTAGACTTGGGAAAAGTCTAACCTGGAAAAAATAGACAAAAACAAAAACCTTTTTCATTTTCCTCTGGCAATAAGTAGATCTCAACTTTCTTGTCTGCATCTCATCAGATAAGACCCTCCTGGTTGAGCTTCCCTTCACAGGAGAACAGGGTAAAGAAGGGGAAGGCTTGAATTCACTTTTATGAAATTCATTTTACTTCCTTCCTTTTCTGTTCTATTCCCTTCAGTACTATGTGTTAAATGCAATTTGATAATTTGGTCCATTATGGATCAGGAAACTGTAGTTGCTGAGAGACTGACTGGAAAGAAGTAGGATCACACTTCTGTTCCTGAACCCAGACTGGAAATGAGTGCTCTGTGCCCAGGGAGTGCCCACTGGGCAGGGTAGGACCAGAAAAGACAAAAGGCTATAGAGAAGCAGGGTCAGGAAGTGGATATAGCCTTTACAGTTAGGCAGAAGCAAAAAGACTTAAAGATTTCATTCTATCTAGGCAGATCAGCCGTCTGTATGCAATCTCCATCGTGATGTTATATCACATAGACAACAGAATTAGAGACTTTATAATGTACTTTCATATACATGTTGCTTCACCTTCTTTTTCCTCTTCCTGTTCCTTTTCTCCTTCTCCTCCTTCTCCTCCTCTTCCTTATTCTTCTTTTGATACTGGGAATCAAACTAAGGACCTCATGCTTGCCAGGCAGGTGCTGTGCCACTGAACTATATCCCCAGCAATCACTTTATTCTTAAAGTAAACTGTGCATCACCTTTATTTTGCAGATGAAGACACTGAAGCTCAGAACCATGACAGGTCCAAAGTGCTGAGCTCCTTCACAGCTAAAGTGGGATCTTTCTGCTTCATCATACTCCCTGTGAACATCTTGCACTCATAGAACACCTGGCCTCACTAAAATTACTTCAAGTTATATTGTGCTATACTCACTTATTTGTGTTTTGTCTAAATCTTGTGCTTGGAACGAAGGATCTGTGGTCTTATTTTGTTAGAAGACAAAGACTTACTCCTTAATATTAAAAGATGCAACTGAACAAGCTAAAGCTCAGCATTGCTTTAATTCCAGCATTCTGTGATTCTGACATATGTTCCTCTTCTTTAATTTTTGAGACAAGGTCTTGCTCTGTAATTCAGACTGGCCTTAAACTCATTATGAAATCCAGGCTGGCCTCAAATTCATAGTGATCCTCCTGCCCCAGCCTCCCAAGTGTTGGATTACGGGCATGCACCACCATGCCTGGCATCTGAAATATGTTTTTGCATTAGTTTATACTTCATTTTTTTTGTCACTCAAACATCGCAATGATTATGAAAAATAGTGTCCATGCCAAATTCATTAGAGTTTGAAAATAACTGTATTTCAGCTTTGGAAGCCAAAAACAAACTCTGATATTTTTCTAAGTGTGAAAACTCTTTCAGCTGCACCAAATTAACTCAAAACATGTGAATGGTCTGCTTCCAAGTATCATAAAACTCTTTTAGTCTTTGAATTTTTGTTCCAGAGAAGCCCTGTTCTCCTAGACATAGTAGTGGGAGGCTGGAAAGTTCCAGAGAACCCTGGTGCAGTGCTATTTGCTGGGTGGGCTGAAAGCCAAACTATTGTTCTTGTTATTTCTCAATAAAGAAAGGAGAAGTATTTACTAACTATCCCTGGAATCTCTGTCAATTAGCCTGGAATTTGAGGGATTTTCCTGATGAACTTTGTGTCAGACATCTATGCAGGGACTCAGGTGAAAATTTTAACCCTGTAGTTGAGGAGAGATGGGCCCACAAGGCTGATGTGGATGGGAATCCTACCTCATTTAATCAGTCACTGATGAGTCTATGGAGTAGCCACCGTTTAGAGAAGCTTTGTCTTACGCTGTGGATATTACAGAAGCAGTTTGAAGCCTGTCTACACAGAGTAAGGTGAGAGCACAGGTTCCTATGTCTGGCTCCAGGCCACAAGTCTCTTAATGTTTCTATGGGTAGTGATGAGAATCTGTTTTAATGAGTGTTCAAGTGTTCCTTTTATGCATGCTTGTAGATTGACAACCCCTGCTGTATATTCTTCTAAAGAAAACAATATTTATATATACACACAGAAAACAGCCATCACAACAAAAGCTGGTACCTTATGGAGTTATAAACAGTAAAGCAATGGCAAGTTGATGAGTTCACACAGAGTTGCTGGAGAAGTGGAGAGAAGCCCTGTTAGGCCCCTGACACTTGCTACAGCTGATGAGACAAGACATGAGGTGGACAGAAGTAAGAGATGAGTGCTTGTCAGCAGGGAAAGCCATGGATATAGTAGAACCCAAACTTGGCCTTTAGAGGAAAAGCATGGAGAGTTAATAATTTTTAGAGATGATTCTTAACTTTTATAATCAATTTGCTGTTTTATTTCCTGGCAGTGAGACATTTTGTTAAGCAGCTCTGTTCATGGACCTCAGCAAGGCGATAAAGTGAACATCCCCAGCCTCTGTTTATAAATTCCACTGGGGAGGTGGGTGGGTGTGACAAGGAGCAGCAGAGGAGGGAGGCCTGCTTGGAAGTTTCCCTTCCTGACTTCCAATTACCAATTTATTTATTGCTAATCTCTGGCTCTTAGTCTGCAAAAGGAAGCCAAAACATTAATGAACACAGAAGGTTAGCCATTGTTTGACCTCCTGGTTTTGCAGAGGAGGAGAGAGAGAAAGAAGAGGAGGAGAAGGAGGAGGAGGAAGGTAATGGGATCTCTGCTGGTCTTTGTTTATAGGAAGCTCCTTCCACTCACTGAGCTCACAGCCTAACTGTAAAAGAGGTGAAGGGTGTGATTATCAGGCTGACGGTAAATGGGAACACACTGTGGCTTTGTTTGGGTCTGTGGGGAGTTTGGGTAATTTCTTTTTTTCTTTTTTCTTTCAACCTCCCTATAAAAATATTTGGGGATTCAATGATCTGACTCAGCATTTCTCTCAAAACCATACTTTCTTTTCCCTGACTACATGTATGGTGGCATCTTGGATCTAAATGGCCACAGATAGTTTGTCCATAGCCCTTAGTGACCCTGTGGGTCCATTCCTGCTAACTTGGACCCAGGCCAGAGGCATTTGAACAAGTTACCTCTCTCATACAGGCCCGTCTTCCTGCTTGCAAATGAACTAGAGCTGGGGAATGTTGGTTTCTGGAAACTCACAGGGATTCCTCTAAGCCAGCAGACCTGTTTATTTCTTAATTTTTTTTTTTCATTGAAATGAGGATACTGCTCCCATTCAGAGGCTTACTGATTCTTTGAAGTCAGTAGAGTTAAGCAGGGATTGACCTGAGGGGCGGCAAAGCTTCTGCTCACTCACTCTGGGCTGAACTGAAAGGCTGTGCTGGTACCTAATAGGACAAGCTGGCTCAGCTTGCACTCTGCTCATGGTGAAATTAGGGAACACTTATTCCATTCTCAGGGCTCAAAAGGTAGCTATTAACATCTGTTACTTAGATGGAACTAAGACTTGGGTCTGGCTGGCACCTATTTTGGTTCTGTCATCAGACTTAGCAGGCACAGAAACAAACCGCCCTCTTCACTGTACACATAAGGATGTCATCCAGCTGTCCCCAGAGTGCAGGCCTGTGGATAGAACTGAATTATTATCTGGCTCCACAAGACACTCATGTGGACACCAGAGTGTCAGGCTTCTGAGCGTCACAGGGAAATGGAACTGTTTAGAACAGAGAGTGCTCAGGGTATATGGACTTTAGGAAATGGTTGTTTTGAGTTTTCTCTATTGTTGACCTAGCTGGACTACTATTCACGAGTCCTAGTAGGCAAGGTGCAGATACTGGCAAAATTCTTTAATGTACATTTCACTTTGTGTTTTTCAAGGGACTTAATCTACATGTCTTTTGATTTCTAGTCTGTTGCCAAGCAAGGGGCAATAGCCTTGTTGTAAAACGAGCTACTGGTAGGCAGGTGACAGGTATCTGAAGTCACACAACTAAGAAAAGGTAGAGACAAGATATACACTCAGGAATTTTGACCATAAGAAAACCTCACAGCCACTTAGAAACCCAGCCCTGATGACTTCTTAAGAAAATCTCTGTGATGAGTCCTTAGGAATCAGATGCTGCAAGATTGGGAAGAACTGTGGATTACAAACCAGTGCTGCATGTCCAAGCAATTATACTGTGCTACCCAAATGTAACTGGAGCTGACCAAGAACAGATTAGGCTAGAATTAATAGCTAGATTCCTAATTGGACTATTCATTGGCTATGTGACTTGGGCCAATTATTTAACCTTTTTGGTGCCTTACTATCTCATCTGCAAAATAGATAATAAAGATTCTCAACTCATATGACTGTGACAATTAAATACATTGATATATGCATCATCATGAAATGGTGTGCTCCATATTGTATATAAATACTGTTAAGTAAGCAAAAAATCTTGGCTCTCTACTTGGGCTTGGACAGCTTTTGGAGATGAGAGTGTGGCTGAGGCCACAACATTTTCAGCAAGCACTGGCCTAGAGCATTACACAACTGAAAAAGGGCAGAACATCCAAATGCAGGTGGATGCCCAAGTCAGCACCCTTGCTCTCCAGGATTCACTCTATCTGCAAATGTGAAATAGTCCATGGACCACATCTAATATATAAAGAGAAGAGATCTGTGTGTCCTGTGCAGACTGAGAGGTACAAGCACAAACCAAGTTAAAAAGAATAAAGAGAATAGAAGCTCAATTAGAATCTAAATGCAAAAGCAAATTGAAAAGGGTCAAGGTAAGAGAGGGACCTTGAGGAAAGAGAGAGGAAAAGGAAACCACAGGAGAGATGTCATCTGTGGTCAAACCCCACCTCATCAAATAGCACTGGAATCAGCTTTTATCTTTATAAGTTATAGCTGGCTACAGCCAGTTGTTTGCATAGTGTGTGGATTGAAACATTTTATTGCTTTATGGATGCAATAAAACTAATGTGATTAAAGGCAGCAATGTCACTTGTGTCTTGGTGAGGAAGGCCAGAATACTGGAGCCAGGGCTTTCTCTGGAGCAAAGATTTTCTTAATCAGAGAAAAAGAATCTGTTTCCCGTACTATGTTAGAAAGGCAACACAGAAATTTGTGGAGAATAAGAATGTTTAGAGTTAAAATCTAAAAAAGATTTTAAGTTGTTTAGGTTTTAGGAGACAGAAACAGAGAGGTATTAACTGCTCAAACTAAAAGCTGAGTGTTCAGAGTCTGATTGACCTCTTACAGGAAGCAGAGAATCTGAAACCTATAGGGAGATGAGATGAAAGATGTCGTGTGTAGTGTGATATGATACTTTTAAAAGGGATTATAGTAGAATATTTCATTGCTTTGGCTTTGCTCTGAGGCATCTCGTTTGGGGAACTCTAGAAACCTAACACCTATTATTTTCCTTTTCCTCTTATCTCCTCCTTTTTACTCCTTTCTTCTCCCTCTAGTTTCCTCCTTTTATTCCAGTAGTGATGATCCTATAGGACCATGTCACAGCAGGAACTCAGATCCTTCTCTACTAGCACATGAGCCAAATTACCCCAGCATCACCCTTGAATTACCCCAGCAGCTGAGCATCCAACAACAGAGCTACAGAGGGGCCATGTGCATGCTCAGAAAGGAGAAGCAGTGCTAGGCAATGACATCACGAGTTTGGGCATTTGATTTCTAAAAGCTTCACAATCATTGCTTTTTTTCTCTCCTCCCCTTGATTTCTCTTCCCTCTTATTTTGTTTTTTTTTTCTTTTTCCTTTTTTTCTTCTCAATTCCCTGTATAACTACAGCATCTATTCCCATGACTTCCATTTCAGATACCCTGAAAACTCTCAAACCTTCTAGACTCCAAAACTCCCACAATTGCAAAGACAAAAGAAAAGAGGGAGGGAGATACAGATTAGCAGACATAGATTTATTATTTTCCATTTATCTTGTCATTTTGATGTTCTATAGAATATTTGAAATGCAATATATTCAAAACAGAATTCAAGAGTGCTCTTTTTTCTAAGTTCCATAGCAAATTGTATTTTGCATAATGACTGCCAAAATACAGCTCATCCTTTGTGTAATATGATGTTGTAACTTCTTCCATTGACAAGTCTGGAAGTCTGTTGTCCTTCTATGGAAGTCTGTTGTCCTTCTATGGAGCTGAGTGGATCTTTCTGATTACTATCTTCAGTGAAGTGATTGAACTTAGAAGTGATTATGCTGGGTGTGGTGGTGCTCTCTTGTAATGCTAGTGCTTCGGAGGCCAAGGCATGAAGACCACCACAAGTTTGAGGTCAGCCTGTGTGACCTAGTGAGTTCAAGGCCAGCCTGAACTATATAGTGAGACCCTGTCTCAAAAACAAAAACAGAATTCACCCTTCCTATGAGCGAGCAGCAGTCATGTGGGGCTGGAAAGAGAAGCAAGGACCAATTTTCCCTTCTTGTGAGTCAGCAGTTGCCATGCAGGGGCCAGGAGGAGAAACAAGAAGCCAATTTACCCATTCTGTGAGCCAATAGCCACCATGCAGGACCAGGAAGCAGGAAAAAAAAGCCAATTTGTCCTCCCATTGAGCCAGCTGGCGCGTGGGCTGGGAGACAAGAAACTCTCCCACCCCCAACCCCCGTAAGCAACTGGCTGATCTGGAGGAACACAGGCTGAGTTGATAGCAACTGAGGCACAAAAAACAAATTAATGCTTGTATTGTTTGATTGACTTTGCAGACCTAAAGCCAGTAGTCTGAGCATTTATTTAGAGGATAACAATATGTAATATAGCAACTATGGGGGATTTTCTTCTATCTTGCTCTTGAAATCCAATATTGTTCCCACTGTTTTGTTCCATTTTACTGTTTTTTTTTACTCAATGCTCTGTTTTGACTGGCTTTCTTGTATTCTGCTTTGTTTGGTTTTGTTGTGTCTGATGGTATGGACAGTTATTTTGAAGATAACAAGAGGCATTATGGTAGCCACTATTAATTTCCTATTATCCTGTTTTGAAGTCCTGTATCACTTTCACTGTTTTGTTTTGATTGGCTTTATTCTATTTTATTTTGTTTGGTTTTATTCTCTTTAAAATAAAATTTAAAAAAAAATAGCAAAAAGAAGTGATTTTATGTAACTTCTATAAAGATTTCATCCACTTTGACCTGGTTCTTTTGGCACACTTTCTCCTGAGGTCTAGGTCACCATGCTATGGGAAAGTTTAGGCCACCTGGAGAAGCCACAAGAAGGTACTCTGCTCAACAGCTCTTCTAAGCACAAGCATGAGGAAGTTTAATAAAACCTCCAGCTTCAGTCACTATCTGACTGTAGTACATGAGACATTGATTGCTTTATTTTAAGCTACTAAGAAAAAAGGAGACAAAAAAAAGTTAACAGCATAGAAATGAAATTAGCAAAATCCAAATAATAGGATACTCAACAGGAAAATAACATGGTGCTTTCCACAATTACAAAGACAAAAGAAAAGAGGGAGAAAGCTATGGATTACAGGACACACCAACAAAATGCAAGGGATGAAAATTTTTGCATCTTGATTTCATCAAAGTGACTATGGAAACAATTTCAGGAAACAGTTTAGGGAACTGAAAGCTAGTTGTGTATTTTATGATATTAAGAATTTTTAATGTTTCAGGTATAATTTTTTTAAAGAAATCTTATCCTTTAGAGATATTTACTGAAATTATTTATGAATAAAATTTTGAAACAGCTGTGATTTGCTTCAAAATAATTCACCAAGGATATGACAGATCATGTGTGTGTGTGTGTGTGTGTGTGTGTATGAGCACGTGTTTGTTGATGACAAAGAATTGACTGGGAGTTGATAATTGCTGAAAGTAGATATTCAGTTTAAAAGACTAAGTATACGTTTCTCTCTATTTTGCATGTGTTTAAAAATTATCATAATAGAAGGTAAGTAAAATGTCAATGACTCCATGTGAACATACCCAGGAAGTTCTTATGTGAAAGATTCATTTAATATTAAGTATTAAGTCAAAATTGATATTATTTCCTTTTGATGGCAAATCTCTTTTATTTTTATTATTACTAATTATTTGGCCACTATCATAAAATGAAGTTATGTTTGTGTGCATGTGTATATGTGTGTGAGTCAGGGGGTGTGCATGTGTATATGTGTGTGAGTGGGGTGTGCATGTGTGTACATCTGTTCATGCTTTAGTATGGTAGGTTTTGCTTTTTTCCAGTGTGTCCTCATCCAGGCTTCTTGGTGACAGCAACGAAGGACAGGATAGGAGTAGCTCCAAATGGAAATCTGCCTGATATATTGCAGAAAGTAGATTTTGAATCTCTGCATTTCAATAGCATCTCAATAAGATACTAGACTTCAGAGAAAAGGGGTCAATTTTTGACCTCAAGGGAAAAGAAGAATTCAGAATCAAGAGGCTTCTGAGGATGGAAAGCAATTTCTGTGTAAGTAGATTGGAATCACCAGTTAGAGACTGCAACAAAGCCAAGCTGAGCATGCTTTACTATGTTTTATCCTGTATGTAAATATGCAGATCAGTGGCTTTATGTTTGATTATATTTTTCTATTATAGATTAATGGTCCTGGATTAAAGTGAGGAACAGTAAGATGGAGAAAGGAGAAGGAAATGAAAGAAGGAAGAGAGAAGAGGCATACAATTTTTCCTATCAGCACATCAATTCTTGCTAAGCTCTCAAATTGGGGTTTAACTCTCCCGATTTCTTATGGCATCCAAAATGGACAACTAGATCTTCCTTCCTTTTTGTAAACTATTATCCTTTGGGATATACTTGGGAAAAAATTCCTTTGGCATTTGGGCCTTTCTAAAAAGGGTCAAATTCCTAGATTCTCCTCCCACAATCAGCTAGGTGTCTTGCTCCTTTCTTTTCTTCTAACACGTGATGAATTATTGCCAGTGTTTGAGTGCTAAGAGGTCAGTATGCCGTCTTCCTGCTGTCCTATATCAGGCTATGAATTCAGGTATCTAGCCATTCTTACTCACCTTCAAGATTCCTGTACTCCATTACTGTGCCTCCCAGGGATGCATAAGATCATCAGGAAAATGGAACATTCAACACTCTACTATGGGTCATGGCAGAGTCTAAAATAGGTATGTGCATTAGTTCCTCACTTGAACCTGGAATCTTTAATCTGTAATAGAAAAGCACAATCAAGTGTAAAAGCCACCAGTTTGCATATTTTACAAACAAGATGTAAAATGGTAAATCATGCTCAGACTATCAGACTCTTGCAAGAGTGGCCACAACTATCCCAGAACCTTTCATAGTTCTCCCTCAGAGGGACTTGGATTGCATGCAGCTGTTGAGTCTCTATTCTGAATTATTGGTAACAAACCTATTGTACCACTTATGGGGGAACCTGTCCTCTCATCTGGGAGTGTTCTTTGTTGTGATGTGAGTCTATCCGCTTGAACATTTGTGTCCCTTCAAAATTCATGTTAAAATATGCTCTAATGCAACAGTGTTAAAAGGCAGGGCCTTTATAAGGTGATTAGACTAAAAGTACAAACAAAATCTCTTTTGCAATACCAGTCCACTACTCTATCATTAATAAAAGTGAGAGAGAAAGCTTTTGTAATGGCTAGCAACCCCATATTTTAAAGGATCAAAGAAGTTCCATGATTACTTGTAGAAGAAGTTAAAGAATATTAGGACATCAAGAGTAAACAGAGGCTGGTGGCTTTATGTGACAAAGAAACAGCATCAGTGGGATCAGTGACCTTATGAAAGGACTCGAGGGAAATAGCTAGGCTGCTTTGTGCCCTTTGATTCCTTCCACCACTGAGGACATAATGTTCTAAGTGCCAACTCAGAAACAGGACTAGGACTTCACCATACTAATTCCTCGGTCTTAGACTTCTCAATCTCCAGAACTTTGAGAAATAAATCTCTGTTTCTCATAAGTTACCCAGTTTCATGCATTTTGTTATGACAGCACATAAAGACAACAAGACCTCTTTTCTGAAACTGTGTCACTTTTGGCCAAGAGGTCAGCCCCATGCCTGAATCAGTATAGAATTCATTTATCTCCAGCTGTGTTCATCAAAATGCTCTGTCACATTCTTCCTTGCCAGACACCAGACTATTGTGGATCCAGAGGTCCTAACTCCCCTTCATTTTTTTCTATAAATAGTCAATCCTCAGATCCTTCAAAATGTGAGATTGTTCCACACTGTAAGAGCTGTATCTTTATTTTCTATTAATAACAGAGCAATGAACTGCTATTATCAAAAGTTTGCTCAGACATTTGTCAAGACTTCCTGAGCTTCAAAAATGTAAACTGTCATGTATTACCAAAGAGGTTTTGTTATTCATTTGATTTAATTTTTTTTAAAAAAATGTATATTACTACATATTCTGGTACATTGCCTACTGAAAGCTTAAGGTAAAAGGTGAAATGAAAAAAGCAACTCTTTTATTCTTTAGGCCATTTACATTCTAACATCTGCACTCTCTCAAACAATGCAGATGGCGTAGGAGAGCTTGGAGGTGTATAAAGTACAGGTCACTATCAGCCAGTAGAATAATACTTAAGAGAACAACTTCTTACACTATTTGTCATCCTCTCTTGACCCAATGGCAAGATCATTGGGTGTAAAAAGGATAGTCCAAGATAACAACAGTATTTTGAAGGCCACATTTTGGACTTTTGCCATCTGACCTTGGATCACTTTATTCATCCAGACAAGTCCTAAAGTTTTCATAGATACTATAGATAACTTCAGGACTTTGTAGTACAGTTCCTTATGGACCCCTAGGTCCACTCTAGATAGGATGATGAAATCACATATCCTGTAGTCACTCCACAGTCACTCAAGATTTGATCTTAGAAGGTTATGACCCCAACGCTATGACCACATTTTAGAGCTTCCATCTGAACTGGCCTATAGGCAAAATGTAGGCTTTTACCTACTGCTTTAGAGCACTGCTTGGATTTTTCATTTGGGAAAAAGAAAAACCCTGCTCAAAATTTGGTTCTGTTCCCTCAGGTATATCACAATCCTGAGCAGGTTACTCTAAGCAAGGAACCTATCTCTCCTGAGGGATATATGCAATCATTCCAGTAATGTACCTGGTCCATAATAAATATGTTCATCCGCTTTACTGTTAAAACCATTGTGCAAAACAAGCCTTACATGGTCTCATTTTACGTACAGCTTAGCTTCCAGGGAACATATTTTTCTAAGCTGATTTCTATTTTTTCCCTTCAACATCCAACTCTCTCCACTTTTCCATCCTTTGCTCATTATTAGTAATTTGACACAGATTTCACTAACATTTTCTCTAGCAAGTGCTTCCTCTCTTGAGGAAAGTCTACTTAAGGTGATCTCTCTGTCCCTACATCATCTTTGCAAGATTGTTCCCAAACAGCCCAAAGCTAGACTTTCCATATAGACAGCCATCTTAAGAGCCATCAGATACCTGCTTATACATAGATTTCATTGGGGATGCCAGGGGAGAGCAGATGACTCTGGAAGACACTGAACTAGGAGCAAGGAAGCTTGTGAGTTCTAAATCTACCCATTTATTAGTTGGGTGATTTTGCGTCTACTTATCTCAGTTTACTCACTGGTAGACTAGAGTTAATAACCTCCTCTGCCTAGTTCATGGAACCTTTCCCATGAAGATGTCATAGGTTCAATAGAACAGTATTGCTCAAATGTAATAAGAATAGCAACCTGTATTATGTGAGATGATTTTGGATGGTATGTGGCCAAAGATCTTAATCTACTTGTTAAATTACATTTAAGACTTTTGATTAATTTTCATGTATATTAAAGATTATAATATAATTAACACACCAAACTCATAATCTCACACATACAATTGCTCAAAAAGAGGCTTAAGGATAAATCTAGAAATAGTAACAACTGTGTATGTGTAATGTGCAATTATGATAGAAAAGGAAAGTGGTCTTCTCACAGTATAGTGACTGCAATGACAAAATAAATAAGATACCTGCTTGAAGACTACGGGGGAGTGTGACAAAAGTATCTGTGTTAATTATTTTTCTCATTACTGAAACAAAATATCCAACACACACACCTTAAGAGAGGAAAGATTTATTTAGCTCATAGTTTGTAGAGGCTTTAGTCCATAATTAGCTGAGTCTGATGCCCGGTGGATTTGTAGAAGAAAAAAGTTCATGGTGGGCAGAAGACAAAACAAAAGAGAGACATTTTCATGGCAGTGAAAGGTAACAAAACAACAAGAAAGCTTAATATGACATCTTTTTGCCCCTTTTTATCTTATCCAGATTATCAGGATTAGGGTAGTGCCAAACCAGTCAGTGGACTGATTTAGTAATCACACCCTTAATTCCAGAATCACACACTAGATTCAGCCACTCTGAAAAAGCTGTATGATCACATGAATCTTTGCGGGGACGTGTAGATGGAAACCATAACAGTATCATTATTACACCTCTTTAGGTCCCTGAGTTTCCTTATCTATAGAATTCAATAAGTGATTGCTGATATTTTCCAGTTTTCTGGGTTCTGATGATACAAAGTGAACTAGATAAAGTCCCTGTTTCTTGGGAGTTTACACCCAGGTAAGGAAACACATATTCCCACAAAATGCTTCTATAATCTGACCCAACAGTCTACAAAGGCGGCTTTTGAAAATTGTAAACATTTTATTATTGTCTGGGACTGTTGTAGGAAAATGCCAGAGACAGGAATGAGAAACTGATTTCAGACTATCTAAAAAATGTCTCACAGAATACAGAGAAAAGCTTGAGTGTGGGCGAATGTAAATTGTTTTGTTTCTGCTGCATTTTCCTCTGAGATAAATTCCTGGAGCAAGTTTCCTAAACTTCTACACAGTGAAAGAATTTATCCTGAATATATATTTGCATTTGGCAAGATTTTCCAGAGGTAATAGAAAATGTGACTCTAACAAGTAATCACATTAGAATTAGGCATTACGGCCTCCAAATTTTCAAACCAGCTTGAATTAATCTAACCATATGATTGCTTTTGAAATCAGATATTTTTCTGAATCCAAATATGTAAAGTCTAATGTGTTTTTCTTCAGTCCCTAATTTTCAAGTTCTGTCCAAAAAATTAACAAATTTCCCTGGATCCATTTTCTCTTTTTAAATCCCCAAAGTAGCTTATTTCTTAACTGGTTTTGGTTGCATTATGCCTAGATTTATTAGATTCTTCCTATGAACTTGCAGGTTGGCTCCTTGACAATGTTTAAAAGAATGAATTGCTTCTACTTGGAAAATTACTGGGGCAGTGAATTTACGAAGTAAAACAATATTGTGGATTTAAAGAGTTAAAATAAGTTTCTAAAACAGGTTGATTTCCAACTAGTGAATAGTCTATGTTCTGGGACACTTTTGAAGCATAGAGTCACAAGAAATAACATAAGCAAAGAATATAACCAGAATTTGATATACATAAAAATGGAATATAGTGGAACCAAAATGTAAGAGAAAAGATATGTTGACAAGACCTGCAAATGAGGCAAGCCCAGGGAGCTATAGATGCCAGACACTTTGGAGGTGAGTAACAGTATATAATGATCATTCCTTCTAGGTACTGTTCGCTTGCCTCTGTTCTGATATTTAATACTGTTGCTTAGGGTGATGATATGACTGCTTTGCAAAAGGACACAAGTTGGGATATTCATTTTTCTTCATTTATTCTTACCAATATCCCTAGAAGGTTTGTACTTGTCCTGTACTTCTGTTATAAGTTTGGTGTAAAAGAAAGAATGAAAGTGAAAAAGGGAGAGAGGGAAATGGAGAAAGAGAGTGAGAGAGAAAGGGCTTAATGTTTTCTATTTTAGTTAAAACAGAAAATTCATGAAAGTACTTGCTAAAATGCTACTTGGTATGAGATTCAAGGTTTGTACATTTCAAACATTACAAGGGAATATAAAACAATGTTTTAAAACAAATTCCCCAGAATTTAGGACTGCTCTCCTTTTTTTCAGCACATTCTCATTGGAAGGCCATATAGCTAGCCTAATTGTGCTGTTTTCCTGCTAAACATTTGGAACTCCTCTTGCAGAATGTTATTCAGAGCCTGTAGAGTATTTTGTCTGAAAGTCTTGCTCTGTTCCAAATCTTGATCCTTTGGGCTGAGGTCAGGGATAACAGCCAAAAGAAGGGAGTGAATTTAATGATTTTTGGAAAGAGCCAGAAGTCACCCAGCAACCAATCTGGTAGATAGTGTGAGATAATAACCACTGAGGGGAGAAAGAGGAAGAAGTAGAGGAGGAGGAAGAGGAAGAGAGACAGAGACAGAGAGAAACTGTTGTACAGAATGTGGAGCTTAGCGCTCTCATTTGTTCTGTGGATTCCTTAAAGGCAGTCTTCCAAGGGCCTTCCCAAGCATCTTTTGCATAAGACTGACTTTCTTTGAATAAATTTATGGAATCTTCCAAAGGGGTTATTTTTGACACAGCACTTCAAAAAAATCATTTTCTCATGTCACAAACAAGTATGACCATACACAGAGACCAGCAATCATTTGCCAAGCATATACAAGATAAAAACTGTCAGGCAAACACACTTTCTTGCTTATCACTGAGAAAACAAAATGACTTTGCTGTGATTGTGTTCCTTGTTCTTTCACTCTGAAAACTAGGCTAGGACTTAACTAATGTCTATGAATCTACCATATATGCACTAGTGTGAGGCAATATTAAATACAAGACAACCATTTTGTTATATGCACTCTCATTTCCCTCCCCAAAATTTTAGGAACATAGCTAAAATCATCAATCTTCTACTTATAAATATTTAATTTATTAATTTAGCTACATATCTTTAAGTAATTTTATACACATATTTATGAAGTGTCAATGTTTTTAAAAGGTATTATTTTATATTACATATAAGATTTATCTCTATGAAGTAGGAGATTAGAGCTGGCATAAAGCCAGTCAAACAACTGGGAGACTTTCTTTAAATCATGCAGGTCCAGAGCACATACATGTACAGGATGACTTTGCAGTCCCTGAGCAGTGTATGTGGACCCAACCAGAAAAGCACTATTTTCAGCCTTCATTTACAGCTGTGAGTGTGTTCCTTGTATAAAAGTCAAGTGAGTC
Organism: Hydrochoerus hydrochaeris; assembly: GCA_004027455.1. Taxonomy (NCBI): domain Eukaryota; kingdom Metazoa; phylum Chordata; class Mammalia; order Rodentia; family Hydrochaeridae; genus Hydrochoerus; species Hydrochoerus hydrochaeris. The sequence continues at coordinate 209,726 of PVLA01002125.1, read as the reverse complement.
TTTATTACAAGTAATAAAGTGAGTCTTCACTACCGTGGTTCAAATCTGGCATCTGGCCAGGTGAGTTTGTGGTAGAATCACTGTCCCAGTGATATAGAACTTCCAAATGATAAAGGGAAGTATTCTAACTCCCAACCTCCTAGATGTCTGATACACTCAGTGCATGTTCCCCAAAATCAAAGAATGAATTCTGAGAAACAATGGAGGTTAAGAGTTGGAAATTTCAATGAGGGAGAGAAAGCACCTGAAAGAGACAGGCAGGAACCAGAAAAATGGGTTATCAACAAGCTCACTTCTCAAAGGAAGTTTTACAGAGCAAAATTACAAGGCTGATACAAAGTCATGAGGTGGGCATGATCTAGGGTATTTGATACAGGAATGCTATAGGACCTCTGAATAATCCAAATAATATTATAACTCCAAATCTGCTAGACATCTGATACATAGAGTTTGTATGCTCTAAATTTGAAGAGTTAATTCTAGGAACAATAGAATCTAAGAGTAGGAAGAAAATGTCTGTCTAAGAGGAACAGAAGAGTACCTTAAGTGGGTGACTCCAAGAATTTGATTCTCAAGACAGTTTTGCAGAGTAAAACCACAAGCTGAGGCAGGTATAAGGTGGGGCAAAACTATAGTTAAATAGTAAGATTACAAGTATAATTACTTAGGTAATATTGATCCAATGGAAAATCACAAAGTTGGTGTAAAGTGGGATAAAACTCCATAGTAAGATTATGAGTACACTAGGTACATTTGATTAACTGGGATCCAATGGTGAAGCAGTCACATAGCAAGCATACATGGACAGATTAAGGACTTTCTGGAAAGGAATGTGCTAGGCAGGTTCACACTAGGTGATTTGTACCCATTTAGACTATCAGTCACTGCTGCTGATTCCTAGGGAAAGTATGTGAGTGTAGTCATTTTTCTTTGTCCTGAGGCTTGACCTTCAACAAATGCACCTCCAGCCACAGCTGCAATATCTTCTGATCCTCTGAACTGACCCTCTTGAGGGCCCATCCTTGTCTGACTGCCTCTAATATTTCTAAATAACTTGTCTACCTATAATATACCCCCTTCTGAAGAGGTATACCTAACCGTGATTAGGAGAGCATGGGCATAGCTTCCATCTAGCTGCTTCAACTTGAAAAGGGTCACTATAGGACAACTGTAGTCAGGGACCTTTTCCAGAGGGCTAAGCTAAGGGGCCTCAGGTAGAAGTCATGTTGTGATTCAGTAGTTATGAACTCCTTTTGCGAGGCCAATTCAGTGGATCCCAGTAAAAAGAGTCTGACATACTCATCACTGGTTCCATCTGCACGATCAGTTGGACTTTGGCAGTTGCTAGGTAAAATGAACAAATTTCCAAGAAATTAAAGTACGTATAATCAAAGAATGAGCGTTAGAAAGGAAAGGCAAGTTAGGGAAAGAGCCACATCGAGAGTCTGTGTTAAGGGGCTGGGACAGCAACCATAGCCCACTGGCTCTTAGACCCCTCTTCTAATAGAGGTTATGTATAAGTCTGACATTTTTGTCATAATTCCTTCTAGTTTTAGCTGTAAGAAGATAGTTTGATGGTTTCAAAGGACAATTTTAGCTAAAGAACTTAGAGACTCTTGTTGAGCTTTCATATCTTCCATTGTAGTTTTTAACCTCAATGAACCATAACAGTGGTCAGCTACCAGTGTAACTAGAGACTGCAAGAAGCAGCAGTAATTGGAGCCCCTTCTTATATCTAGCTTTTAGGTTTATGGTATTGTTTTTAACTCATCTTTTGGTTATACTTTTATGCTGAGTGTTTACAACCAAATTAAAATGAGGCCTGTGTTAATCAAAATTAACCTCTTGTTTCCTATCAAGGTCAGTTAAGTCTCCTCAGGCATTACTTTTTTATCGTGTGTAGAACCTCTTAGCTCCTCTGTTACTGACAGCCATCAGGACGGATCACAGTCTTCCTTGATCCTGTGGCTTCCTAAGAAAGCATTGGAGACTTTCCCTCTTTGGTGATCCTCTTTGGGCACACTGTACATTTGTTGATTCTTGTCCTCTGGGGTCCAGCAAGTTCCCTGCATAGGAGATTGGGTGACTCACCAAACTTAGGGCTCTTGCAGAAAAGGTTCTCTCATGTCCTGGGTCCTCATTGACTTTGGAGGGCCAGGACTAAAATATTGGCTATTATTTTTGCTCTGTTACATTTTTAGTTTTGGTCTCCAAACATAAGTTGTTGAACACCTAAAAGAGAAGAACAGTTGTGTCAGTATTACAGTGGGAGCAGTGAGTCTAATTATTATAATCTCATCTGAATATCAAGCACTTTGAAATACAAAGTATAGCAGAGGACTTTTATTTCTTACCAGTTATGATTGTTTTGTAGTGGAATCACTGCATAATGTAAACAGAAAGCAATTATGAAAGTTTTACAGAGAAAACTTGAGATCAAAAGCCACACATACTCTGTCAGCATAACAATCATTATATTATCTTTGAAATATATTTAATTATCCATCCTAAAATACAATATCCTTTTTTAGTCAGTCATCTAGTACATAAACAAGCTCTCATCTAATTTGTTATCCTTTAATGGGTTGTCATAGAAGAAGTGTGTGACACTGTCTGGACTACTTGGTGCCTGAGCATCTCTAAGTTCAGTGATGTATATAACATATACACTGCATAAACTTTAAAAAAAACAAACAACTACCATTTGACTGATAGCCTCATGCTGGTTTGACATATACCTCTTATTACAAGTAGCTGGAGCACAAGAGAAGGGCAAGTATCTTAGTGTACAAAAAGATTATCACCATACACAAGCCCAATTTTGCATCTTAGAAGACCTATACACCTAGGGCATGAATGCATTTAGTACGCCAAGAGAATAGAAATAATGAATGCCATAGTTATATGAAAAGCTTTGTCTCTTAGTTTTGTGTCAGGAGCATCTTTTAATAAGAAAACCTTATTGTTTCACCCATGGAAAACTTAACCTTTTGATAATAACAATGTAAACATATTGCAGTAATGTTTAACAAAGTTTATTGGAGTGTGTCTTCCATAAGGCTGTGGAAATTATTGGGGTCTCATTACTAAAGACTGGAATAAAATGTTTCCACACAGCTGCCCCTTTATTCATCAAGGAAAGTCATGTTCAACTGTTTCCTTAAGTCTAAGGAGTCCCTATTTAGTTATTTTAACAAATTTCTAGATGACTTATGAGACTCTGATCATAATAATTAACACATTATTCTTGACCAATGACAGACTCCCAAGTTACTGTACACAGACAACAATATGAATTGCGTTTGTAAATTTGGTATTGATATCATTTAGATTAGCTGACAACTTGGGTGTCATTACAGTTCTTAACTGTAATGACACTGAACAGCAAGCCAATTTATAGACAAACATTTTAAAAACTAAAAAGAAAAACAAAAAGAAAAAAAATACCGTTGAGCTCAAACAAAACAGTTCTAAGTATTATGACCGTTTACAAATTGCACAGATAGGTAGAGAAGCATACATAAGCCAATTGTTGGTAGACTAGAATGCACTCAGATGTATTTGGCTAAGTTGAGTTACAATAACTTTTGCATTTTAAATTTGTAACTATAGATAGACTAGTCAGAACTTTTTATAGGTCAATTAACAGAAATCTCATATAAAAAGCATCGGAAGGAATAAAAATATTTTACACCTGACAGTTTTTAAGACAGATCCTAAGCTTATGGTTTATCTAAATGGAATATCCTGCTATAGAAGCTTCTCATTGTTCTTACAGTCATGTTTTGTTTGCTCTATATGAGCAGACTGTCAAAGGTAATTTTAACTATTTCCAAGGAGGTACACAGGCAAGGTTTGGATGTAGAAAAATTATATGGCAATCTTTGGAGATAAGTATGAATTCAAAACAGTGTGTGAACAAGGTCTGCCAAGCTCTGATCTGCCCCACTGAAGATGTCCATGTTTGACAGTTTTTCCCATTTTTTCTGTGACCGTTGAACCATGCTTAGGTATAGGTCTTTCGTTTTAGAGTCTCAGTTAGCATATCTCTGAGAATAGTGACAGACTTGACAAAATGTTCTGGAGAGAAATCACGAAAAGAGAGATAATCCTGTACAGACTGGATCTGTTCCTTTTTTTAAATACCTTTAAAACTATTATTAAACTCATAAGATTCCCTGGGAACATTTTTTTCTATCAATAAACTTATCTGTGTTATAAAAATCAGTCAGTCTGTCCTGTACTATAAAAACCAGCCAGCATCATTCAGGAGAAATAAAAGGAGTTAATCTCTACTTCTGCCTATGGATTGAAAGGCAGATAAACTGGGACTGAAACTTTTACATTTACTCTTTGAAAGTTTCAGAATTAAATATAGATGAGATTTTTTTTTAAATATGGCCAGGAAATAAGTGAAAGTCAGCTTCACTCTGGAAGGGACCCAGGGAGAGGAACTTCACCATACTGGAAACTTGGTCCTGAAATTCAGCAGTCACAAATGAGAGAATTGCAACCAAACACTATTGCAAACTGCATTATTTCTCAAGGGCAGGGAAGTGGTGAAGGGACAGAAGAGTGACTTTAAGTATAACACAAGAACTAAATCCTAACCATCTCAAGTGGAGAAAGACAATTAAAATCTAGAGTTTTCCTGGGGTGGGTCTCTAATACTTAGCAAAACATAGACAAGCCATACAAAGAAACAAGCTCTATGATTGACTCCAGCTGCATTGCCAAGCAGAAAATGAAACCAATAATCAAAGAATCTGAATGACTGCTTCTTAACAGAAAGAGAGAGAAAGTTACAACTATATTTTTTAGGGCTTGCTTTCTAATAAATGACTTTGAATCAAAAAAGTTCTAAAATCCTAGCCTGTAAAAGATATCTATTACAGACAGTGAAAGGGGACATATAGAGACAGGTAATAGTCTGAAAGAAATCTCAGGCAAAAGAGAAAGACGTCTTCAGGACATTTTGAGTACTCTATCTAGTCTTCTAGATGATTTACCTCTGTAGCAGTGCTTGCTGGGCTTTATTTAAAACTCACTCTGAAAATACATATCCCCAGGATACGTGACTTGGATGCACATATCACAATAGTTAAACAAGATAAAATATCTCTCCCTGGGTAGGAGGGGAACTGTACTTTCAGGCATAATCAAAAAGAAATATGTGAGAAGAAAACAATTCAAGTTATAGCCTAAAGGTTGTGATAAATAGTGAGTTACCTCATCTCCAGTGACGACTCTTACTGATGCAGCTGGAAGGAAGGCCAGGGTTGAAAAGAAGGACTGAAAGACATGCCAGTGTCCATCAGTAGGCTGGTCTTTTCCACTATACTCTGATTACTTGGGGCTTCTCCATGGAGATGGCAGTTCAGCCAGAAGGAGATGGCAGAGAGTGCCCTAGGACTTTTCAGTCTTGCTGGACCCACTGGTAAGATAGGTCTGAGCTCTGGAGCCTCTCCTCAGAGCACAGTCTGATGTCCAGTAGCCACCTTGGCAGTTAGGGCATGACTTAACAGGCATCTTACAGCAGTCCCTCCTAGCGTAGCATGGTTTTCCACAGAGACAGCAAGTAACTTTCATTGATGAGTTCTTCTTGGAGCCTCAAGAATTGAAACTGTGGTATATTTCTTTTAAGGCTGAAACCAGTACAACTGCTTTTTGTTGGTCTCATTTTTTCCCCTCTTGTCTTCTTCCTGGTCTCAATTATAAAATACTGAGGAGGCAAATTTTGCTACATTATCTGGAACAAAAGCCATGCTTTGTAGTACTTTTCTAATATCTGGGGCTGATAAGTTAATAAGCCTGTCTTTAAGAATAATCTGTCCTCCCATCAGATTAGGAGCTAGGGATATATGTTATATCATAAATGATTTAAGAAGGTGGAGGTATTTTCATCTTTATCCTGATGGATAGTTGACAAAATAACTGAAGGGCTCAAGTTTTGGCCTTTTCTGACCTTCAAAAGTACATATCTAAAAGTGTTTCTTAGGCCAATTCCCTGTCTGATTGGTAGGCCAGGAGGGGTCTCTTAAAGGGATTGCTTAGTCTCCAGTAGGAGCCAGCTGTTTCCTTGTTGTCTGTCTTTTGTTCCTTTAAAACTCACACAATATTCATCCCCAAATATAATAGAAGCTTGTAACACTGGTTGTCTCTCAGTAGGAGGCAATGTTTGATTTTAGAGTAACACTATATTTCCCCAACCTAGTTTATAGGTCTAAGTAAGTCCTCTAAGATCTCAATGTACTTGTTAGGATCATCTGAAAACTTTCCTAGATCTTGTTAAATTTATCTTAGGTCACTGAGAAGAAAGATATATGAACATGAGTAATCTCATATGGCTTGTCATTATGGTTTGAACATAAATAAGATTTCTTAATGTAAAGAAAGTTTGAAAATAAGGTAATTCTGGCCATTTCCTTTCTTTCTTACAATACAATTCTAGTTATAAAAGAGTATCATGATTAATACTTCCCTCTGTATTCCATTTTGGCTCTAGGAGGTAGGCAGGCCATATACAGGAGCAATAATTATTAAACAGCTGTTTTTCAACATGTCAGTGTTGAATATTTGCAGTGCCTAAGAATGCATTCCAAAAGAGTAAAAGATTTTGGCATTGAGCATCCCATCTGAAACAAGGGAAATAAATTGGTGTACCTTTTAATTTCTACTTGATTTTTATATCCTGAAGACATCCTCAGGGTGACTCACTCCAGAACAAGTGGCTGCCATCTGGAAGACAGAAGACGTTGTGGTCAGATTAACCATCCTTACCAGCTTTCAATCCTGTCTTCATTCAGAACTCAAATTGTTAACTCCAGCAGGTGTTTTTTTTTTTTTTTTAAGCATAAGTTACAATTGACTTCAGCTATAATAGCCACCTTTCAAAAAGAAAGCATTGTTAGCAAACCATTAATCAAGAGATCTAACTTAGTGCTTCCCAATTCTTTGAGAGAGTGAGGCAAATAGATCAAAGGGCACCTATTTTCATCCTGCAAAACAGATCACTTCTAGAGATAGGTTGAGTCAAATAAATGGCTTAGAGAAATCGTCCCCTGAGTGCTAGGGTACAGATGTCTTCAAGGCATTCATGTTATCTTTCTAACCACCTAGGCAACTTTCCCTAGCAGCAAGATGACTTTATGCATTTTCAAGTCCATTCTAAAACTTCTGTGTCTATGAAACTCGCAGGTTAAAATTATATTGATCACCCAGCAGGCATGATTTACATGTTACTAAAGGCACATTTATCAGTCTTCTACACACACATGAAAGAAGAAGAGAAAGACTTACTAAAATCTCTGTTACTCTTAGTGTATGCAGGGCACAAATGTAAATCATTCTCCTGATAGCCGCTTTCTTCTGTGAAAGGCAAACAGCTATTGCAAGCTGCTTCAGCCTTATTTCGAGAAAGGGGTGGTCTAAATACAAGGAAGCTCTAATGTTAACTCCTAACAGGTTAGAGAAAAACTTAAAGGGGGTTTCTAACTTGCCAGCAGAGAAAAATTTCAACAGAGAAATAGGTATTTTTCTGCTGGTTACCCAGTGGGGCTGTCAGGATTCAGCTTCCCTTGAGGAACCTTCGGGTATCTACCAAAGAGTAGCCCTGGCCATGACCCCTTAGTTGTCCTTTTTGGCTTCTACCAGTTCCACTCAACTAGAGATTTGTCTCCAAATTACTGTTTGTTTGAGTTTCATAAGAGACAGATGAAAGCCTAAGCTGCCTAAAACCCAAGAAAAATCACTATATAGCATTTTACAAGGTTACAGTAAAAATATCAAAGTCCACAACTTATTGGCAAAAGTATTTTCCTCTTTTTTTGGTCTCACTCGAAAGCCAGTTCTTTCTACAGTGCTTTAGGTTTGGTCTCTGGAGGAAAACTGTTGCCCAGAACACTTCAGTGGGGACATGCTTTTGTGTATGTTCTCCTGAATGAGCAAATGTCTCCTCTGATCCAGAGATGGGCTATGTGTGTCTCACATAAGATGATTTCCCTGTCTACAGTGTTACCAAATGCTCATTTTCTGTGGGCCCGACTTAAAGGTTCTTAGTTGTTTGATACCATGAAAAGGTTCCTTTTTCTTTAATCTTCCATCTTACATACAAGAAGTACAAAGTGATAATGAAAGATCAGAAATGAGATCAGAAAAAGCAGATCTTCTCTTTTTATGCTCACAGTAAATTATTGAGACTGCTCAGTCGTGAATTATCACTCTTAGTCTGGAAACGTGAGAGTAGATTTCAAGAGCTAAGGTTGTTTCCTCACTGGTAGAAGATGAGACCAGAAAGGAAACTGAGGCATAACAGGCTCAACATTGCCTCTAGAGTATAGAGGAGTGATCAGGGCCAGTCTATCTCAGTGAAACTTATGCCCCAAGTCTTAAGTATGACCCCTGACCTATGGTCTTTTAACTAGTAGAAGAGGTCCCATAATTTATTATTATACATATGTAAAACATGAACTAGGATTCATAAAAAGGCCCACTTCACAGCATTTTCTATCAAAGTACACTAGTGTGGTGCTCTAACATTGCTTTTCCTGTCATCTAATAAGTCAAATAAACAACACTAGTGTAATGGTTGATACATTAAATGAACTTGAGAACTTTAGGAACTAGCTGACTCGGCAAGGGGCCAGGGTCCTCACTTTGTAAACATCTTCATCCTGTGCAAGAGGAGGACATGGAGATGGTGTGAGTGCTACATCCCCCTTAGGGACGTTAGCCTGCTTATAATATAAGGGCGGAAAAGAGGTATGTATGCTCTTTGCCCTTTTTGCTCTTGTTGCTTTTGTTGTCTTCTGCAGCCTTGAATTGCTGCCCCTGTGCCATGATGCCACCCTTCCTTGGAGCCAGCTGATTATGGACTGAAACCCCCACAAACTGTGAGCTAAATAAACCTTTCCTTAATTTTGGGTGTTGGGCATTTTGTCTCAGCAGTGAGAGAATAGTAACTAAGATAACTAGTAAATTGAACAACTAATTCAAATACAACATAACAATTTACCATCACTTTAACAAACAAAAATGCATAAAGGAGATAAAGTCTAAGTGATTAACAAAGACAAAGCATAAAATTCAAAGCATGTCCAATTAACAAAATAATGCTCAAAAATTCAAGACACAAAGAAAATCTGAGGCCCTTCAATGTGGCTCAGTGTTAAGAGTTCTTGCCTAACATGCACAAGATGTTCAGCCCACATACACACAAAAAAAGCCAAAAAATTTTTGATTACCTAAGTGAATCTCAATCCAGAATCTACTAAACAAAAGCAAACTTTTACCTCTGTCCAAATATCTCACAGTAGGAGAATGATATAGGGTATATGACACTGGGATGACATAAGGCCTCCAAATAATCCACATAATATAAGGAAAATAGTCTAAGTCCCAACCTGCTAGATGTCTGATATACAGAGTACAAGCTGTCTAAAATTCAAGAATGAATTCTAGAAAGAATGGAATTTAAGAGGAGGAAGTATTTATTGAGAGAAAGAGGGATAGAACAGGATTCCAAGTGGGTGACCCCAGGGACCTGCTTCTCAAGAGAGCTTTGAGAGTAAAACCACAAGCTGAGGCAGGTATAAGGTGTAAATAGTAAGATTACAAGTATAATTACTCAGGTAGTATTGATCCAATGAAGAATCACAAAGTTGGTGTAAGGTAGGACAAAACTCTGGTCCACCAGTAAGATTATGAGTACAGTTCTTAGGTACTATTGATTAACTGGGATCCAATGGTGAAGCAGTCACACAGCAAGCATACATGGACAGATCAAGGACTTTCTGGAAAGGAATGTGCTAAGCAGGTTTTGGTCCTCCACACCAGGTGATTGGTACCTATTTAGACTATCAGTCACTGCTGTTGATCTCTAGGGAAGGTATGTGAGTGTAGTCATTTTTCTTTGTCCTGAGGCCTGACCTTCAACAAATGTACCTCCAGCCACAGCTGCAATATCTTCTGATCCTCTGCACTGACTCTCTTGAGGGCCCATCCTTGTCTGACTGCCTCTAATATTTCTAAATAACTAAGCTACCTATAATAGAACAAAACTATGATTGATCAATAAGATTATAAGAGTAGTCACTTAGGTAGTATTGATCCAATGGAAAAGCAAGTCATGTAGCGAGTGTTCATGGAACAAACAAGGACCTGTTTTGAAAAAGATGGGTCAGGGGGTCCTGGTCTTTTACTTGGTCACTTATACCTATTTAAAATATCAAATGGTGTTTATCCCTTGGGGAGGCATGTAAGTCTAGTCATTTCATCTTTATCCTGAGGACCGACCTTCAATGAATATCCCTCCAGTCTCTTTTATAATGTGTTCTTATCTGCACTGAGTGACTCAAGGGTTTATCACTTTCTGACTACCTATAGTATGTCTACTTAATGTATCTGTCTACAATATCAGTGCTTTGAGGGAAGAGCTAAACCAGATATTCCAGATAAGAAAGATTCCTTTGCCTCACATCCTCATGCCCAGTCAGAATCTGTTCACTAGCCTGCTCTCATGTCACAAAGCAGACTTCTTTTCCACATTCAATTAATATACATTCCACTACTATTTCTGTGCATTTTATTCAAGTCTTTGTTCAGGACCCCAAGAACTTGGAAACAAGTCTCCCTGGACATGTTATCTGGTAATGACTATAGGTACTCTTTCCCTCTAAAATCAGCTTTAATCCATGTCTCAGCATAACGTTAAGGAAGTTGTGTCTTCCATTCTTCCTATAGTTTCAATGGTCTCAACCTCCACAATGTAACCATAGTAATTCTTTAAAAAGTAATATTAAAAGGCTTACTCACACCAATATTCATCCTTGAAAGTGCAACGACATCCATCCAAGGGAAAGAATAATGAAATATTTGTTAAAGTTCACAATTCTACTTGTAAACAACATTGATGGAGGTGTCTCAGGTAAATGTGTCTTCCATTCAGGAGTTTTGTAATTTGAAATAAAATAGTGAAGAAAACACCCTATCATAGTGTCTCTAGGCTGGGTCTGAAGAGATGCCTCCAAGTTGACATGAGCATCTTAGCATACCCTAAGCATAGAATCTGTTGAAGTTTGCTGACTTTCATCACAGAAAAACAATTTCCAGGATGCACTAAGAGGTATGGAAAGGGCTTATTAGGCAGAGATTTTAGTATGCACTCAAGAGTGAGGCATGGACACTCAGAGAAATGAAACACACTGCATTTTGGAACTGTGGCTCTTTCTGTGTCCTTGGCTGTGAAAATCTGTGGACCTGGTTTTGTGAATAGGGGAGGGTATCCCGTAGTAACATAATGGTCCCATAGCAAAAAGCCTAATTTACAGGTGAGGTGGTAGTCTGCTACGTTTTCAAGGAAAAAGGGAATAGCTGAACCCTTTTGCAGCTATCTTCTAAGCTATTGTGCTCTGGGGAAAGAGGAAAAAACTGGACTTTTTTCCTGAAAATGCAGTTTTCATTTTAAAATTATTTTCCCTGTCTCCCTTCTGCTTTTCTTTCTTTCTTTCTTTCTTTCTTTCTTTCTTTCTTTCTTTCTTTCTCTTTCTTTCTCTCTTTTCTTTCTTTCTTTCTTTCTTTCTTTCTTTCTTTCTTTCTTTCTTTCTTTCTTTTGTTTCTTTTCCTTCCTATACTATCTCTCCCACAATCTCAAACTTTAAATTGAGAAGGGACCAAGGCAAGAACAGAAACTCTCATCCTGACTCATCCAAAGGAGGCGTAGAAATATTGGGTTCCATTTCCAAAGGTGAATCATCTTTCAATAGTTTGAAAAAGAGGTAAGTGCCATACAAAACATTAGTCTATAGCAACAATGGATCAGACAGCATAAAAGAATTCCAACACAGTGCCCTAGCTAGAAAATAAGAGCTTATGTTTCCACCATGTTGTTCTAGAAAACTAGAACATCAGCCAGTCACTGAAGTTTAATGTATAATCACATTGCACTCATTGTAAACATAGACCTTATAATGCAGAAGACATATTTGTTGAGTTGTTAGAAGTGCACACACGACATTATGTTTTGATAGTAGCACAGGTGCCATCTTGTCCTACTGATAGAATAGCTTATTAAGGTCATTTGGTTCTGTAGAATGGCTTTTCTCATCATTTTGACTCCTGAATTTAGTGATCAAATATATTCTCCAGTGTCATTTAGAGCATTTTGTGCATAGTTAGTAAGAGATTCAACATACCACTTCGTACCTTAAAGTGCTATTTGAGAAATAGAGGCCATTGCTTCTTGGCCTTTTGGCTAAGATCAAGTGAGGAACAGAGACCAAATGATCATGCCAGTGAAAACCTAATCTGGTCAATCAATGCCATAAGACTGGGAGATTAGCTGGTGGATCTATGGTTTACCCTAATGCCATGTGCCCATGGATATTGCAATGTACAACTTCCTGTCCACCCTGGAGGTAACCATGACCATATGTTTGTGCCATAGAGCTGTTGGGGCACAATTGTAATGTGAGAACACATTTATAAAGTAGCAAACTTATAGACATTTCATTAGAGGAATTAAAGGTCTCTGACCAACTTTGTGCTACTGAACTCAATTGACCTTGGCAGTGTCTAAAGCCCAGCTGTATACCTCTGATAATCACTGAATTAGAGTAACTGTCAATACCTAAAAAACACTCTACCCTAATCTAGGACACCATTAACTATACTCACTCTGTAAGGGCCCTCTCTCTTTGTTCCCAGAATGTTTCTACACTATGCTTGCCCTATAAGAGACACTTACCCTTGTTCCTGGAATGTTTCTACATTATGATAAACAATTCCTTTGTTTCAACAAATCTGTTCAAGATTAGCCTGCCTGTTGATAGATGACTCAATGCATGTAACCAGTTATGTAATGTTTTTTCACTTGCTTTGTATTTCCACTTTCAAATGCTCTATAAACTAAACTCTATAAATTTAGTGTTGTTGCCTTTGGAAACTATCCTGTAACAGTCTGCTTGCATGAAAATTCAACAGTCCGCTGGCATAAAGATTAGATGCTGCTTTCTTATCTCCTCAGTGCAAAGACTCTTCCTTCTGGTATGACTTGGGAATTTTCCCACAACAGAGCCACTGGGTACCATTTGGGGTTGGTCATCTTATTACAGCTCTTGCCTGCCAGTCAGTAGCAAACAAATCAAAGTCTATCAATACAATAGTGTGATTATAGCTTCATGTAGGAAGCCATCCCATATTTTGGGTGGCATTTCTCCATTTACCATAAGTATGTTTTTTCTGTCTCTAACAATGGGCTGCTAACTGACTGAGTTGTCCCACGATAAATGTCAGCAGAGTATGTTTATCCTAGAATTGAAAACATTCATTATAAACTGGTGGTTATTGTTCATCATGTGAGTTTCAGGAATCTGGAGTAGATCAGGAAGTCTATATTGCCATATCTGAGCATTAATTGTGGCCTGACCGTTTTGATGAAGAGTCTCATTTATTGGCCATCGAGAGTCATTAAATCTGGTGGAAAGTTTCAAAATCATTGCTGCACTTTGTAAGCTCTTTGAGAAAATAATCAAGCTTTACCCGATCATCTCCCTGCATTGAAAATACCCACCATGGTAGCCCAGACAGTACAGTTAGAAACGTGGTGCTGAATGGTTATCCATGCTTCCATTCCCCTAAAAGAGGTAGTGCAGTTAGAAACAGGGAAGCTTCAAGAGTCACTCCCTTCCCTCCATTCAACTGTGAACATCATTTTAATGGTTACCCATCCTACCATTGTCCTAAAAAAGGTACAGAATAAAATAACAAAAGCTTAAGAGATTGAGATGCTCTGGATAGCTGACCACTGGCACCAGTGAGAGAACCTATACTTGGAGCTGTCTGGCCTTCAAAATCTGAAAGTCTGGAAGGAAAGTGCGCTAAAGGATATAATGGTATGTATAATGTGTAAGATCGATGACCATATTACTAAATTTCTGTCAGATCATTGAACAGAAGAGTTTGCACTGTCAATGTTTGAGTGTCTAGCCACTGTTTATGCTTTGAATTTGTAACTTTAACAACTATTGTTAAGATGACAATATGTAATGTATCAACTAGTGATTTTATGATGTTAATTTTTTTGAATTTTGTGTTCTACTTTTTTCTCATTTTTTTCTAATTTGCTTTTTTTTAAATTTTCTTTTGTTTCTTTCTTTAAACAAAATAAAATCTGAAAGCCTGATTATTGGGACTCCATTTCTTTTCTCTGTTTGTGCTGCTATCTTCCTTTGTGATTTTCAATAAATGTAGCTCCCTACCACTTGCTATAGAGTATAAACTTGACAGTTTTTTCCCTGTACACAAGAACTTGGACTATTATTGGCCCACTCAGCTGTAACACAGGTACACAAGAAGTTGGCAATTGTTCACAAATCCAGAGCAGTGGTTGACTGATTGTGTCAACCTGAGACATTTAGAAATGGGTTTAGCAACTCTATACCCCAGGGTATAGAAGACCCACCCTAGGGTGGCTCTTCACCTGGATGGTATAAAAGGGAAGAAGGAAAGACAAATGCATTCCATTCTTTGGAGAAGCTCCAGTCTTCAGTCTTTGGTTTGGACATCGTCCCCTGGATTTCACTGTAGAATCTTCAGTCTCCCATTGTAGACCTTTTGGCCTGTCGCAGACCCACCAGCCTGCTGGTGTGGACTTGCACAAGACACTGAGGTGAGCTCCAGACCTTGGATTGAATCCTTCAGCCTTCAGCATGCAGACACCCTCTGCACACTTCCTCATCCGACTCTGTAGCTATCGTCAGCTAATCTTGTCATTTCTTATACATTTGTATATCTCATGTTAAATCTGTTTTCTCTAGTAAAACCCTGACTAATACACTCAGCATGCATCTTTTGGCATATTGCAGGGCCCAGTCAAAGAAAACATTAGTTCCTGTATGGAAGAGTATTATAAGGGTTAAGAAAAAAAGTGAATTGTCTGATTTGGTTTTAGCAGATAGCAGAGTTTTGAGAGGCAATATATTTAATCAGAATCCCCCTGGATTAAGAAAGAATTACCTTTCTGATGTCCTCTGCAGTGTGTTACTGCTATCTCCATGCTGTTTCTAGGAGGGAAAGAATCTCAGATCCATGCTTAATAGGAGGATTTTTGTTTAATGTTGTGTCCCCTTTTTCTCCAGATAGTCATATAAAGAAAGCATATATTTAGAGTCAGTATAGATGTTGACTTGCTTATTTTCTGCCATTGTAAGGCTCAGATAGGGTTAATGATTTCAACTTTTTTGTTAAGGTGTTTGAAGGAATCGGCTTTGCTTCAATTACTCTTGGAGTTAACAAATAGACAACTACCCTACATGTTTCAGCATTCATGTAACTGCTCCAATTAGGATCAAGTCTCTTCTGGGGCTAAGAACTTGTCATTAAAATCAGGTCTGCTAGAGAAAACCTGAGCTATATTTTTCACACAGGAGTAAAGCAGGCTGTTCGTTCCTGTACTAAGAAGCAAGATTGCTGTATTTAAAGTTTGCTACACCTTGAGGGTAATCCTTGGGGATTTTAACAAAGGAGTTTGATATTTAGTGAGTCATCTTCCAGTTAGACACTGGTGTTTTTAACCTCAAGAACATTTTGAACCTGATAAGGGTTTAGATCTTCCGTGGACATACTAAAGTTAATTTAGTGACTTCATCAATCAGGACTGCATGGCAGACACAGTTTCCAGGCATTCAGTCTATCCACATGATAAAGAGCCTGATTTTATTTATAAAAGTAGGCTAAAGGCTGAGGACTGTCTCCCAGCCTCTGAGTAAGGACCCCCAGTGCTGTGTCCTACCTTTCAGCATACATAAGAGTGAATGGCTTATCTAAATTGGAAATTCTTAAAGCTGGATCCGAGAGCACCAGGTTTTTAAGTTTTTGAAAACTCTCCTGATATCTTCTAGTCCGACGTAAGAACTCATAGTGAGGTCCTTGTGTGACCTCATAGAGAGGCTTAGCTATGAGTCTAAAATGGGAATTCACATCATGGAGAATCCAGCCATCTTTGCAAGGCCCTGAGGTACCTATTCATTTGAAATGAACTTAACTGTAAGAATTGTCTTTGTTTCAAGGGTAAGAGTTTTTTCCTTTGAGGTTAAAATATACCTTAAATAATTAACCTTTTGCTGGGATGTGTGAGCTTTTTGTGGAGACATTCAATATCTAGCAACCCCTAAGAAATTTAAAACTTTTGTTGCAAAATTTCCAAGAAACTGGAGAGAATAGGAGGCATTTTTAATGGGGCACCACCATCCCAACCACTAGAAATTCTCAAATCAGACCGGACCCCAAAGCGAGGAGAGTTTTTCCTTTTTTACCATTTGTAGCATCAGGCAAATAGAGATACATAAGTAAAACAAAGGTAGTTAATCATCCTAGAAGCTATTCCTAGCTTAGCCCTGAAAACAAAACACATACTGTGCATCTCTGGATGTTAGGATGCTGCAAAGCTTGTTTACAACCCCTTTTGTTAGTTTTATTGGTGACAGTACCCAGTATGAGAGGAGATTCCCATTAGAGAACCGCTTGATGTCTCCCTTATCAGTGAAAAAAAGCACAGACTGCAGTAAGAAAATGCAAGTACACATTCCTGAGGGAAGGGCTGCCTGAGGAGTGCTTGTCTGGAGCTGCGGGATTTTACACAAGCAGAGAAAGACTTTGTTTCTTCCCCACTTCTGCTTTACCCTTACCGATTTTCATAGGCGTCCAGTTTTGTGGGGCTGCAGATAAGATGATCATCTACTTACTGAAGTAGTGCTTTAATTTTTTAAAATTTAGAGACCTTGATCCTTTTTCCGAAGCATTTCAAAATAAATGGGGACCATCTCTGAAACCTAGATAGTTTATTGATATTAGAATCAGTCTATGCTAAAGCAAACAGATACTTTGAGTCAGGATATAGTGGGATACAGAAGAAGGCATCTTTAAGGCCTGAGACAGTAAACTATGTGACCCCACTCGATATTTGAGTTGAGACAGTACATAGGCTAGAAAATATAGAGTGGAAAGAAGTTACAGTTTTAATAGTCCGAAAATTTTGAATTATCCAATATTCTCCATTTGGTTTTTATACTGGAAGAATGAAAGACTTCCATGGGGACTGGCAGTGGACCCAAAGACAGTGTTTGAAGAATTTAAAAATTAGAGACTGAGGCCTCCAGCGGGCCCCTGGCTTAATAGGATATTGTTGTTTCTAAGGATAGCTATTTGGATATTGTAAGGAAACACAACAGGAATGGACTGCCATTCCTGGGGTTTTAGTATTCCAGACTCATGGATTTACTTCTGATAAAATTTCTCTAGATATATCTCTAAATATATTGTTAATGTTCATATATATATATATATATATATATATATATATATATATATGCATCAGATACAGTTGCATGCATATATATAGTGTCTACCTAACAATGGGGTAAGACGTTCTGGGAAAACTAGGAAAGCTTTAGTGAAAACTAGTTCCATGGTACTATAAAGAATTTTGCCTTAGTGATACCATCAATAGCAGATAAACGCAGATCTTATTAGAAAGGGGATTCAAGCAAGGCAGAGAATGATGTCCCAGTGTCCAAACAAAAATTAATATTTTTACCTGCCATGTTAAGAGAGAATGATGTCCCAGTGTCCAAACAAAAATTAATATTTTTACCTGCCATGTTAAGAGTTGCCTAAGATTCTTCCAGGGTAAGGTCCACTTTGTTGAGAAGGGCTTTGAGAGACCTCAGTAACTTTAACCTTCCACAGCAGCTCAAAATGAAAAGAGGTGGTCTCTCCTCCCTTTAGGAAAGAAGAAAGGAAGTCTCATTTCCAGGGTTTTCCCTCTTTATAGAGGAGGCATGCGTTAGACAAGGCCATGGTGTCACCAGTGCACAGGCTCTCTACAGTGGTAGCAGCCAGCTGGTTTCATATTTTTATGTCTTACAAGTGAAGTCTCGGGCTGTCTCTGAGGAAGCAGTTTTATTTTCTAAAAAATAAAACTAGTGATTTTTCTCTGGGTTTCGGCATTTGTCTCTATTTTGTGCCTGTTGTTGAAGACCGCAAAGTTCAAGTTTAAAACTTCATTAATAAGGGCTTGAGCACTCATAACCTGCTTCTGAAGCTTTCTACAAATATCTGGGGGAAGGGGACTGGCTAATAAAATATATTCCCAATTAAACTCATTCCGCTTGTGAGTTAGGGTCAATATTAATATATTTACAGACCCAGAAGGTTTCAGTCAAGCATCCCAGAAACAAAGCTGGAACTTTTCAGTATCTGGGTAATTTTTTTAATATTTAAAAAAAATTGACTCTCATTCTCTCAGTCAACTAAGAAATCATATCATTGTGCTTCCCATGACCCTCATTTTTAATCTGATATTGCCATCTAGGATCCCTCATGGGTACCACAGCTGTACTTACACCTTTGGCACTGTTTTAGGCATGTATTCATTGCCATTAGCCTGTGCTTCTGCCCCTATATGGGTCCCCCCCACCCAGAGATGCAGCAGCAAGTAGAAAACAGTACTTGAAGATCAGCCAGTTAGGTCACAAGTCATAGCCAAAGTCTGAAACATATCTATGAATCTATTTGCGTCCTCTAAAAGCCATTCCAATTTATATTTACTCTGAGTCAGATCATTCATAAAGAAGATACAGCCTCTCCTAACACCCTGCCAACCCCCCCCCCCACCTCCCAGGCCATATTAGGAGGGAACATATTGGGAGCCTTTGAATCAGTGGTGAATAAAGTTTTGAATTGGTGAGATCATAAGAAGTACTGTTCATTGTTGCACCAGTAGAGCTGGATTCATTTTGTAATGGGCAATGGTTAGGTTGATAAGGAAGTAATATGAGGGAAGTAGCCCTGGGACAGGATTGAGTAGAGGAAGCAGCTGAGTTAAGTTCTGAGCTTTCTTCAAGGCCCTTTTTAGCCTCTACTGATCCTATTACCATTTGCACAGACATCTGGTACACTTTACTTGGGGCACACAAAAGTTTAACTTCTACTGGGTTCTGGTTCTGTTCTGACTGGTTCTGTTGGCACATGCATATAATGGACTGTACAAGATCCTGTGTAATTCTGGATCTTGGATCTTGGTATAGGACCATAAAAATCTGAACATATGGAATTTCTGTATATTTTTCCTTCCTTTTACAGAACAAATCAAGCTTGAACGCTTGTGTTAAAACTTAGTCTCATTGAAACGCCATGTCTCTCCACCTTTCCAGGGATGTATACTGAATTACCCATACTCTGGTAAGGTGCATTTTATGCTGTTAAAAGGACAAGTTAATGATTTGCTCTCTCATCCCACAAAGACTGAACATCTTTATGAGTTTTCATTTCCATTGAAAAGACTTATTCATCAGTAAAAATCAAGTTCAAAGAAAGAAATTGATAGACACCTTAAGGGATAGAGAAAAGAAACCCTTTTTCCTTTGGCATACATACTAGTAGGGCAAAAGCAAAACACAATATGACTCTTTGCCCCTAGAAATGGGAATATATGCATTGGATTACAAAGCAAGTGATACAGAATAGATTTAATTTCCAATCTGTTAGATGGCAGATGTGCTGACTTCACATCCCCTGATACCAAAGAATAAATTCAAAAGGGCAAAGGAGGTTAAGAGTAGGAAAGATAGAGCTGGGGATTTAGTTCAGCGGCATAAGTGCCTGCCTTGCAAGCACGCAGTCTTGAGTTTGATCCCCGGTACCGAAGGGGGAAAAAAAAAAAAAAAAAAAGAGTAGGATTCATTGGGGAATAGAAACAGGGAACAGGGACAGCTTCTGAAAGACAGGAAGAGTCCTTAGTTTGTTGCTGCCAAGGTCATCTTGAGAATGTTTTATAGGACAAAAGCCAAGGATGAGTACAATGTGGGTCAAGGTATAATTATGGAATAACATTACAAATATAGCCTCTTAGTTAATATTGAGACGACGGGGAAGATCTGCACATAGCAAGGGTTGATAACACACAGTCTTGGTTTTGTCCTTAGTCTCAGTAGCCTTCCTCTCAATGGGGGAGAGAGGATTGTCCACCCCTAATGAGATAATGGTCTATTTCTGTGGGGAAATCCCCAAAGGGTAAAGCCAATTACAGCATAACCTCAAGCTTCTATTCATCCCTTTAAAAAGTATGTAAATCTGCTCGTTGTAATTTTAATTTGGAGGTGTGGCCTCCTTCAGATACACCTCAGGCCACAAGTCTGATTCCACCTTTCACTGACTTCCTTGAAAGCCCAGTCCCTCTCTGAGCGTTACTAATTATTATTTAAGTTAGCTGCCTATAGTACAAGTACCAAAAAGTTCTACATTTTTGTGCCTGGGGTAAAAAAAACAAAAACAAAACCCCCCAGAAAATAGCTAAAAGAGAGATGGATCCAAAAAATAAGCCACAAGAACAGGAGTCTTTTTAGGTAAAAAAATATTGCCACTCATACCAGGCCATTATCAAAATGTTGACTTTGAGTTTTCAAGAGATTTTTGGCTTTGAGTTCTTGCAAATCATTCTGTTTTGATGTGAGTATCCACATAAACCTTCATATTTACTATCATGGCTGAATGTAATGTACTGATCCTGCCTGAGTCCCTAGCTTTTTGGATGGCTTTGGTGGCCATGCTCATGTGTTGAAAATGGTTCATGGTATCAGTTCTTCACAGTGACAGCAGCATTATGTCACCACAGTGGGCTTCCTGCTGTTGACAGCAGCTTGTCAGTGTCTATCTCTGAGTTCAGAGACAAAGGAATAAAAGGATTTTTCTGGGTGTTGAATGGAAAGCCCCGATTTCAAATTTCTCTTCCTTTTCTACTTTCAGAAATTATGGCTTTCAAGATACTCAGCCTGATAATATGATTAGGGTAGTAAATTAGTTAGCATTTTGCAGAGAAATAGAATCAGCAGAACTAACATATAAAGAGATTTATGATAAAGTATCGGCACACAATTACATAGGCCCAGTATCTACTGTCAGCAAACTGTAGGCACAGGAAAATGAATAATGGAATTTGTTTTTTATTTTATTTTATTTATTTTTTTATTCTTTAAAGTAGTAAAATACCACAGAACAAGATGGAACAAAGCCAATTGAGACAGTGTAGTGAAAATGGTTACTGGGATAACAGTAATAAGTACTATAGTATATCTTGTTTTCTTCGCAATAGTTGTTCTTTCAACCAGGTATATCAGAATCAAAGGAAATACAGAACATTATAGAACTTGCCAAAACCCAGAATATTGAATAGAGCAATACCATTAATCAGAACAAAGCAAAACAGTGATAAAAATATTTACCTTCAGAGAGATGATAGAAAGAAATCCTCTTTATTTGCTATATTGCATATAGTCAACCTTGCAAGAGATGCTCAGATCTCTGCTCCCACTTGCTAACAGGGGTAGGGGGGAGGGATGGATGTTTGAATTTCAGCCCATGCGCCAGTAGGCTCACAGCCACTTACCAGGGCAGCGAGCTGGTTGCTTAGTTTCTCAGCACCCTAAGTTCCAACATTGCATGGATCTCAGGAGATGCTGATGGTTCTTGCCCTAGGGCGGCTGCAGCTTGCCAGGCCACAGCCACTTACCAGGGTGGTGAGCTGGCTGCTTGGTTTCTGAGCACCCTAGGTTCCAACATGACGTAGATCTCAGGAGATGCTGATGGTTCTTGCCCTAGGGCGGCTGCAGCTTGCCAGGCCACAGCTGCTTACCAGGGTGGCAAGCTGGTTGCTTCTGGATAATGGAATTTGAAGGCTTAAGAATCAGAGAGCCAATGCAGGAGATTCCAGCCTGGGTCTGAAGGATGAGGACCAAAAGATCTGAGGCTATGAGATCAGTGTCTCAGCTCCTACAGTTAGAGAGCCAGTCAACCTTCCTCTGTATTCCTGTTCTATTCAGGCCCTCTTTCAACTGGATAACACCTACCCACATAGGAGAGGGCTGTCTGCTTTAGTCAGTGCCAGTTCAAACGACAATCTCTTCTGTAAACATACTATAATCTTTAACTACCTATCTGGGCACCTATGGTCCAGTCAAGTTGACACATAAAAGTAATAATCACATATACTCAGATATATAAAAATCTACTTTGTTTTTTCTTCTTCCTAACCCTGCAAGTACATTTCTGATAATTAGGGCAAGCATGTACATGATTTGGCAGAAGTATTATAGCTTTTTTAAAAATCCAATATCGAAAAATAGCCTTTTCTGTTTAAATGCTATCAAGCCTTGACTTTCCTCATCCTGCTCTCAATTTTCCTCCTCCTCCTCCCTTTACTTTTTTATTCAACACTATATTTTTGAGCCATGTACGTTGCGGTGTGAAATATTGTTCGCTGTGTGTCATGATTGCATAGGACTTTCTCTATTCATCTTACACCTTTCCTTTATTGACTTTCCTTATCAGCAAACGCTTAGATTGCCTCCAAATCTTTACCAGAACAAACAAGCTGGGATGAGAGTCCTGTCATACGTATTCATACCCTTTGACTCTGAGCTCCTTTAAATTATAGACCTATAAACATATATGACCATAGGCTAGAGTGTGCATATACTCTGAATTTTACTAAGTATGGCCAAATTGTTTTCCAGAAAACTTGCATCTACTTAAATTTTCTCAGTGATGTTTGAGGATTATGACTCCCCATGCCTTTACAGTACTTATTTTTTTACTTCCTAATTTACATCTGTTTAAATGTATTAAATTGTTTATCATTTTTGCCTCAATTTACATTTGTTTGATTGCCAGTAAGAGAGAGTGTTCTTTAACATTTAATCATTTAAGGTTTTCTCCTGTGATTTTTCTATTCATACCTTTGTCCTCTTTTTTCTTACTGTTTTATGGGTTTTATAATTATTTCTTTCTAATTTGTCTTATTATCTCCTATGGGGAATTATTTCCCCTCCCCACTTTCTGCTTTGAAATTCATTTTCAATATTGACTTCAGTGAATTACAAAAGTTCCTTTACATATTTTGAAATCTAATTATTTGTCTTTTAGTTATTTTCCATATATCCTTCCAGTCTTCCATTTCTGTTGTTTTATTAATAAAAATTTCCTTTATTTCTAATATGTGCTAATATCAGATACATAGAGGACCCCTGACTTATGACCAGCCTCACATGTGAACACATTGAGTTACGAGCAGAAATTTTAGGTTTGACTTATGACCAAAGTCATGAGTTACAACTTGAATGCCACCCAATTGTATGGCTGTAAACAGACTTGTGGTGGCAGAAAAGTGCACGTAAGTGTATCTTAAGTGTCAGTCTGTGCCTAGACGCACGTATTTGTGAATGTGATTTTGGTTGGTGCTTTATATAATTGCTATGATTAATGCTATCAAAATGCTCCCCCCAAAAAAGCTAGAAAAGAAGCTAAGGATGGAAAGGAAGCTAAAGAAAGCAAGAACAACTGAAAAGAAGGAAATTGTGGAGAAACGAGAGTGGTGTTCATGTGAATGATCTTGCTAATATGTACAGCATGTCAAAATCCACCATCTTAACAATCTTACAGAGAAAAGATTTATAAGGAAGCTAGTGTTGCTAAAGATATGTCTCAAATTAGTAAGTCACAATAATGTTAAGAAAGGAAAAAGGCTATTATAAGTGTGGGTAAATGAAAAGCAGATAGCAAGCTATGCACTATATGACTATAATTTGTGAAAGAGCTCACACTATAAATTCAGATCTCATAAAAGATAATCCATCAAGGACAGATAACAGTGAAATATTTTGTGCCAGTAAGAAGTGGTTTCATAATTTTAAAACAAGAACTGGGGTTCATAGTGTAAGTAGGCATGGTGGAGCAGCCAGTTCTGATAAAAGTGCAGCTGAATATTACATGCACCACTTTGAAATAATGACACAGAGAAATGACTTTTGCTTTCATCAAGTTCTCAACTGTGATGTAACTGGATTTTTCTGGAAGAAAATTCCCAGGAGAACATACATTACCTAGGAAGAGAAGAAAATGCCGGGCCATTACCCTATGAAGGATGTGCCAATGTGAATGGTGATCTCAAGATAAAGCCTCTCTTGGTCTATCACTCTGAGACTCCTAGAGTGTTCAGGGAACATAAAATCATGAAGAATAGGCTAAGGGTCATGTGGAGCTCTAACTCAAAAACCTGAGTAACAAAAGTACTTTTACTCGAATGGATCAGGTA
Organism: Hydrochoerus hydrochaeris; assembly: GCA_004027455.1. NCBI lineage: Eukaryota > Metazoa > Chordata > Mammalia > Rodentia > Hydrochaeridae > Hydrochoerus > Hydrochoerus hydrochaeris. The sequence goes on along the minus strand of PVLA01002125.1, from coordinate 185,584 downwards.
GGCTTTCTGCCTACTGTTAATAAATACCTAGAGGAAAAAGGTTTATCACTCAAGGTTGTCCTCATCATGGACAATGCTGCTGCTACCCACAGTATGTGGGAGAATTGGCTGAGGAATTCATGGCGTTCTCAGTTGAGTTCCTTCTACCTAACACAACTCCTCTACTGCAGCCTATAGACTAGCAGATTGTAACTGACTTTAAGAGGTTAAATTATACACCAAATAGTTCCTGAAGTGCTTCTATATTGTCTCAGATACAGATCTAACCCTTAAGGAGTTCCAGAAGGAACATTGCAACATCCTTTCCTGTGTGGGAAATCTGGGCCACTGTCTAAGGACAGAGATTTGCCTGGAAGAAAGTGTGGCCTAAAATTATACAGAAGAGACATTGTGAAAGCTCTGTAGAGGTGCCTGAGTCTTCAGCTGACCCTATAATTGATGACATTGTCACTATAGCAGGGTCCATAGGCTGAAGGCAGGAAATGGCAGTGTTGGGGAACTGGTGGAAGACCAGTCAGAGGGACTGTCCACTGAGGAACTTCAGCTACTTCCGGCTGAGCAACAGAGAGTGGCAGCTGAGGAGCTTCTGAAGAGGAGAGGATCTATACAGCAAAGTTCTTCCGAAATAAGGGAAATCCCGGGAAAAAATGGGCAAACGTGTAGAGAAGACTCACCCAGACAGAAAAGCTGATTACTGCATTCACCTGCTTAATGACAATGTCGTATCATACTACAGTGTTAAAGACAGAAACAGATAACCTTAGACCAGTTCTTAGTTCTGAAAATGTTGAGATCTAGTGAACCATAAGCAGGTCCTAGTGGGTTACAAACTCGCTAGGAAGAGAAAGGACACTAGAGAGCCACATTCCTGATGTTTCCTATGGAAGGGAACTGACTCTCCTTCCAATCAGTAATCACCTTTCATCTCATCCTTCCTTCCGGTAAGTCAAAGATGTCAACTTGAATGGTGAGTACAGTGTGAAATTACTGTTTCTAGTAAACGGGGGACATTTTATAACTTTTTGGTAAATACACTGGGAAAATGATCAGTGTTTCTGGTAAATTATACATATTATACAACTCTTTTTTATCATGAAAAGGTGAGTTAAAGAGTGCATTAGAAGGTTCAGAATGTATTATGGGTATTTCCATTATTTCTTATGGGAAAATAATATTGGCTTACAATCAGTTTGAGTTACAACCAGACCCCACAAACAAATTGAGTTCATAAGTTATAGGTCTATTGTGTCTTCCTTTAGGATTTTTTTTAGCTCTTTGAGATTATGAACTTTTCCACATACATTTTAGAGCCATTTTTTTCATGTTAAAAAAAATCCTGCTGAGACTGATTATACTTGCATTGAATTAAGAAATTAATCAAGGTAAAAATCAACACCATATGAAATTAAAGCAAGTTTTCAGCATGTTATTTAATATGTCTTTTCTTTAGTTTTTCTGTCATGTCATTTAATAGTTTTAAATTTTTTCTCTATAAAGATCTTGTGTTCTCCTTAATGTTTATACATGTTTTAATTTTTGTTGTTACTATGAATGGTGTCATGAATCATATTTTCTATTCAGTTATTGCTTGCTTTTGGGAACACTATTGAGTTTTCTGTATTCTTTTGAGTTTTTCTTATTCTTTTGAGTTTTTCTTATTCTTTTTACACTGAACAAACTTGCTGTTCTCCTTTATTAACTTTATGTATTGTATCATTTAGGAAGCTCTAGAGGAACCAATTATAAAAATTACAAGATATATAAAGGATTTCCAAGGGAGGTTTACAGAGGTCACCTTCAGAATTAGAAGCAGAAGGATTCAAAAGGGCGGTCTTCTGGAGGATCCAGTGCAAAACACAATTCCTGGACCTTAGTGCAGAGTCTCACTTGAGTACAGATCGAGAAATCGGATGGCCTCATTGGAAGGCCAAAGAGTCTGTACTAGAACCTTGGAGATGGACATCCAAAGGCAATGGTGAGGACTAGAACACATCTAAAGAAGCAAAAGGGCCGATTTCTTTCCTTCCTTTCTTTCCCATCCAGATTGCAAGCCCGTGTACCACCCCACCGAGATTGAGTCTTCCCTCTTTAGTGAGTCAGTCATTCAGGCACACTCGGAACTGTGATAAATTAGTCTGCTAGGTGTTTCTAATTCCAGCTGATATCACAAATAACTATCAGTCATTTACTGATTCAGTTTCCTATGCATTTGATCCTGGGGATGTCACGGCAAATTATAGTGACTTGGTCTCCTTCCTTCCTAGTTTTAATGAATTGGCCAGTACTTCCTGTATTTTGTTGAAGACTGGCAATGATACCAAGGAATTCTTGTCTTTTTCCTAACTTTAAAGGAAATTACATCTAAAGATTTAAAATAAAATTCAATCATAGTTCATGTCTACCAATTAGAATTTTCACTTTCATGTTCCTAAGAGAAATTGGTCTATAGATAATTTTGTCTTCTTGTAATAGTTTCAGTTTCAAAATCACACAAGCCTCACAAAATGAAGTACACTCTTTCTCCTTTTTTTTTCTTACTTACACAACAGTTTGCTTAAGGGATTCAGTATAAAATGGCCACTTCTCCAAAGTTTTCCCACAAAAGCATTGACCCCTGTCTTTATTTCATACCTTCTGCTGAAAAGCTCAGAAACTCCTGGAGTACTGAAGAGACTCTGAGACCTAAAAAGACACTGACATAGTAAGTACTAACAGTTGTCCCATGGTTCATGGGAGGAGTCATCGCTGGATACTGCTGCCATGGAGCACCCTCCGTAAAGCATCTGCGGCCCCAGTGGGAAATGAGGTGTCACGCTGCTGCTCATGAGGAGCAGCTGCTATGATGGTCTGAGGAGTTTTAATTCTTAGAAGTGTTGGGCTTTCACCCTCTGCCTTACATGATTCAGTCTTTGCCTACATGGGAGACTAGAGCATTGGTCTTGGTCAAAATTCATCACTGAGTTAAAAGAGTGAAAATTTCCTGCAGGAACTGGTGTCAAGGATCAGATGCTCAAAAGCTGTGGAAAGAAAGTTAAAATAGCTCTAAAATGCCTGAATTTGAGGCCAGCTTTCAGATTCCTGGAGGGAAGAGTGGGGTGAGAAAAGATGGTTTCATTGACGTGCATCTATGTACTCTTCCTTTCCTCTTGTCCTTATTTTGTATCTTCTCCCAGCCTCTCTTTCTTGCTTCCTTTCTTTCATGCCTTCTTTTCCTATTTACTGAATCCTTATATAATATGTAAGGTTTATTAGTGGAATTTCATGACCTCATTTGTTCTCGTTGGTGTTCATGTTTTGAAACCAAAATAAAATAGAATACTCCAGAGGCCCTCAGAGTTCAGAAGAAATCCATGCACAGTGAGGAAGCTCTGCCCTGGGACTTGGCCTTTGGCTTGGGTGTACAAGCCATGTTCTTGGTATGAATCTGTTAGGTGTATTGCACAGGTGATATTTCCCTTCTAAAATGTTACCATAGAGACCTCTGGGTCACAAGAACCTAAGAACACAGAGAGGTCACGATAATGGTGTGTTCTGATCCTATAACATAGGTTGGCTAAACATTTCTCAATATACAACATCATGATTCATGTACATCCATTTCCTTCAAGAACAGAGGTGCAAGGCAACATAGAATATAAAATAAAATACTAAATTGAAAGGAGACTTGAGTTCCAGACCTAGTCCTCTCGTTCTCTATTAAATAATCTTGGGTTAGTGGCTTAATCCTCTGGGCTTTAGTTATGTTACTGAAAAAAATGAGGACTTTGCTATAGAGGATCCATTCACTCAACTTATTGAACATCCACTTTAAACTACTATACACCTCCAAGGTAGTTGTTAGTTCTAAATTTTCTTGGCATAAGAAAAGTATTACAAACTTTTTTCTATATCTGAAGTCACTTGAATTGTAATCTTTTGAGATCCTTAGTGATTTTAAAGATGCCACATTACTCAGAGGTTTTGTGATTTCTCAGCACTAAACTAATTCCAGAGCACATTGGAGGACCTTTGCTAATTTTGTGCCCAGAGCACTGAATGTTGACATATGAGAGGTGCTGTAGACCTCTTGGTTGATGTGTTTTTCTACTCTCTGGCTGTTATCCAAGGCATGCACCTTTTGAGGACACAATCATGATGAAGTTAGGTCAGCTCTGTCTTACCATAACCTCCATATCTATTTCCTAGCCCATCTGCCTATCTATGACTTAAGGGGACTGAGTCTCAGTCCCACCATTCTCTATCTATTAAGAAGAATAAAATCTACATCCAAGCTTAACTGGGAGAGGCATTGTTTCAATTAAACATTTCACTCTAAATGAGGATTACAGTCTACTCTAATGGCTTTCCAAAGGATATTTTCCATGAAATTGGAAAAAAATTCTTTTAAAGAGTCTGGCAAAGGCATCTTCTCTTAGTAACTATTATGAAAACAACTTGCTTCTCTAATATATCTGCAACATTTTTTTTCCAAAGTACCAAATGTCTCATGTTATTCCCTTATCCAAAAATCTCTGTTAGTAATGCCTATTTGCCTGTAAAACTCAAGTTTGTTTACCTGCATTTTTCTAAGGAAAATTCTCTATTCTTTGACCTCATCTCACTTTCTTATCCTTATTTCTCATTCTTCTAGCATCTATATGTTTTTATCTGTACTTAAATAAACATGTATCTATATCTAGAGGTGGGAAGATGACAATTTCATTGGCTAACTTATCTGCTAAATGTCATCCTAGGCATTTTTGCATTTATTATTTGATTTGATAGCTGAAGAAATTAAGGCTCAGAGAGATTACACAAGTTGCCTAAATCATAAATGGGGAAGGTGGAGTTGTTACCCAGGTCTGTTTTACCTCAAGTTCATCGTGGTTCTGCTTAAGACACTCCTGTAGTGTGATGTTCCCGACTCCAGGGTGCTAACCAACGGTTTTGTTTTGGGAGTCATTCCCCACAGATCAACCCCATACTCTCTCCTATCCACCTCTATGCACAGCTACATATTTGTATTGAAGTTATTTCTTGTTTTAAAAAAATTATTTCTCCTTAAATAACTTGATTGTCTTCTGAAACCCAACTGATACAATCTAACACAGGGAAATATTTTTTGTCTACATAAATAGCAATAGAATAATCTTGAAGCTCAAATTTCTTTCTACTCTCCCTCTTCATATTACAAATGAGGAAACTGAAGCCCAGAGAGTTATATTGTCCAAAAGTGTATATCTAGTTTGTGACATAGTTCAAATCACATTTTTGCACAGGGAAAGGGACCAAAATGGAAGCCTGAAAGAAGTATTTTATAGGTTTAGGGGTTTTTAACTGAAGTCCAAATCCTGGCCAGCATTTTCTAGCTCTCTTTGCTTTGAGAAAAAATGTCACTGAGCTTAGTTTATTCACTTGCAAAATGAGAATGATAACGTTGTTTTACCCTATTGTGGAATAACAGGAGGTTATATCTGTAAAATGCCTAACTCAACATCTACCTCATAAGATGTGCTCAGTACACAAGAGGTAAGTGCCTTATCCTTTCTCTTCCAGAAAATGCTAAATTGTTTCACTTTGGGACCAACAATAAAGTGTAAAATGAAGACATTAGTTCTTTAGCTTTCATTCTTGGCTAACTCAAAAATGCTTAATGAACACTATAAAAGCAAGCCATGAACCAAGACTAAAGAATATTATGTCTAGGGGGCTGGAGATATACCTCAGTGGCACAGAGCCTACCTGGCAAGTGTAAGGTCCTGAGTTCAGTTCCAGGTACCCCCCCCCCAAAAAAAGAATACCTTGCCTAATGAAAACAATTCATTTCTCTTTGCACACAAGCCAAAAGTAAAAGACTTTCAGTGAAATCTTAAATTTGTATCAATTTGCCAGTTTAATAGGGCATGTACCTCAAACCTAGATATGAAGGACAAATAACAAATATTGGGCCTCCTAACTTCCTTTGGTCAAGGGTTCCTGAGCAATACTGTAGGTCCCCTCTGATCCTTTTTTAACTAGGTTCGTTCAAGGACTCTTTACTCTGTGTCAGAAATCCTTGAACAGCCTACCTGGAGTACCCAGGAGAGAAAGTTGCCCCAACCACCCTGGAAAGAAGCCAGGAGTCGCAAACTCCCTCATGCCCTGGACTCTCTTCTCCAGCCTATCTGCTCTGTCACATGAAAAGCATCCTAGAGATGGTGCAGTGGACTGCAGCAAAGGCTGCCTTTTCACCCTGGATGTTACACTCTAGGGCCAGTGTGACACTGCCCTAGGACTAAATATTTCCTTTTAAAGTTCCAAAGGGATATTTCCCACCTCAGTGCCACATCTGGTCCCTCTTCAGTGTCCCTGTCAGTGTGTGCCTTTCCACCCAGCCAGATGTACAAAAATATGCCAGGAGCCTAGGAGTCAGACCTATCTTAACGCACATCTAAGTCATTTCCAAATCATATAAATCTTTCCTCCCGCTGTATACTGACTCCAACTACTTTCCTGCATTTCCTCTCCTCTTATCCAAGTTCATACTATCATTCGCTTTTGCCCTAACTATTCCACCTGCTTTCATGTTCATCCTGGATTAGGTCATCTCCTCTAGGCAGTTGGAATGATTTCTTTTCAAGAGGCAAGCTTCATCAGTTCAGTTTTCTTCATCCAAGGCCTTCAACAGTCTCCAGTTGCTCCTGGAAGGAAAATAAAAAGCCTACCATGGACCCCTAGACACTGACCTGGCCCTTTCTGTATCTCTGATCTCTTGTCGGGCTGTGCTCCTGTTCATCTCCCTCCTAGCGCAATGCAGGCAGCCTGCACTTTCTTTGGCTGCAGAACCCATTCTTTCTGCTATGCAGGATGAAGGTTGACATTTTAGCTCACAGCTAGCAGGCATTTCCTTGGGGGACTGTTGACTTTCTGAAATAGATCAAGTCTCTCCATCATAACTCTTGGGGACACCCCTGAACTCCTCTCTTCAGAGCACCTGTCATAACTTGTCATTTGATACTTAGGCAGATTATTTATTAATGCCTAGTTCTCCAATTCAAACACATGCTCTGGTAGGCAAGGATGACCTCTTTTCCTGATAGTGAACCTGCAACGCCGGACTGGAAGATTTGTAGGTTGGTATAAATAACTGTGGGGTGAGCTGCGAGTTCTCCTCAGACATCCACTGGAGCAGGTATCTTCCCTCAGCCTGGCTCCTCGCTTTATCAAGATCCCACCTTGCATGTCCTCATACTCGGTTTGGACCCTTCCTTGGAGAACAGGCCCACTAAGGTTGGCTCCAGGGCCCAAAGGAAGCTGCTTTCCTAAGATCCTACCCACTCCTTGCCCTATCTAATGCCATTTCATTGAGTTAACTACTTCGACTACTACAGGAAATTTCCTGTCCCCAAATAGCCCACTCAGTCTTCTGTTTGAGAATTTGTGCTGACCAGAATTCTGCTGGCTCTTTCTCTGCTTCAGACAGAGAGTAAAACTTTTATTATTTTTAAGAGCATATTTAAAAACATATTGTTTCTTAATTTATATAGGAAATACCTATTGTAAGTGTATTGTTATATGTATGTGCACTGGATATGTGTAGTTTTGAATATTGCTTTTCATCCTTTCTCATTGTAAGGTCTGTAATTCCTGGAGAACCATGGGTGATTCTGTGGTGGTTTCTACTGCTGAAGCCTGCTGCTTTCCCAGAGGGGGTTGATAAGAACATGTGTTACTCCAGGGCCTCCAAAAGCAGAAGCTAAAAGTGAGACCTACAATGAGAATCAAAGACTGTTGACATTAACTGTGAATCTCTGTCCCTCTTCCTTTCCCTCATCTCTTTCCTTATTAATTTTTCAGCCAATCTTGTTTCCCATCCAGCAAGCAAAACTTCTGAGGCGCTGGCTGTTAATAAAAAGTTCAGCACAGTAGAGTGGTCTTGTGCTAGCACATGCCTCCTGAGATGGGGTATATTATTTCCTTTTTGTGAAAGAGATTTCTCTGTGCTTTTAAGAGTACACAGGACTCCCACAGTGTTTTCATAGTGTGACTGTGGAGGTTCATGTGTGTGTAAATGTCTCTGAGCTGTGTGTGTGTGTGTGTGTGTGTGTGTGTTTGTCTGTCTTCTAACACTTCTGGGGAGAGCTTAACCCAATTCCACACAGGCAGCCTTGCTCACTTCTATGGGCAGTGGTGGGGGTCTCTGGAAGCAGTCTCAGGGCAGTTGTGAAAATGCACCTCACAAGGCTCCAGCTATGGAAAGCAAAGTTAAGTCTGACTTTTGGGATCTGTGACTCATCTTCTTGTTTGCATCAAGTTCACTCTTTCCAGCCAGTGAAAACTGCATAGAAACACTAAGGCAGACCTGCTCCTGATTCCCTCTTTGAACAGCTGGTTTCAACTCAAGGACTTCATGATGAGGATGAGCATTTATAGGAACACCTGCGTGTCTCTGCCCAGCCTTCTTTCTTTCTTTTCTTGATCCAGAATATGGCTTGCATTGCAGATTGACAGCTCTCCTACCCATACCAGCTCCCTACATGTTATCTCTCGCAAACCATTCCCTTGTTCAATCCTTGCATGTTTATCTTATTTTTCTCTCTGCTTCTTGGAGGCTCCAAAGTAACATGAGCCTTTTTGTCCCCTCTTGGAAAGCAACAAGCTGCAACAGTAGCAAGGCCTTCCACCCATGGTGCTCTCCAATTTGCAGAACTCAAGATAAGAGAGAATGAAAAGCAATATTCAAAACTACACATATCCAGTGCATGTACATCTATCTGGGCCACATACAATAGGTATTTCTTATACAAGTTAAGGAACAATACGTTTCTAAATATACTTTCAACTCAAGTATGTGCCAGGGGTCATCAGTCCTTAGTCCTAGTGAATTTCTTCTCAACTTTGACAAGCATTTTAATATAAATCCTTCAGTGAGCTCAGCAAGGTACATGTTGTGCATATACAACGCCAGGGCTACCTCAGCATTTAATCTTCAACTCTGAATATTTATGGCCTTGTGGTCTTTTCCTCCTTCAAAGTTTGACAATCAAAAAAAAAAGTTTCATATTACAAAAACATAAGGAAGGAAACTAGCTGAAGGAATAAACAAAATGTCTATTTTGTCTTGCAGAGAGCAAAGCTTGGTGAATTTATAGCTTCATCGATGTTCTTAGACCAGACAATGCATCGGAAGAGTGGTTCATTTAGGTATACATGGAAGTTATTGTCACTTTATAAATTTACACATATTGTCTTAGTCTATTTTCTGCTGCCACAGTAGACTCCTGGTAATTTTTAAAGGAAAGAAACATATTTCTCACTTTTCTAGAGGCTTGTAAGTCAGAAGGTGTGGAGCTGACGTTTGCTCAGCCTCTGTGGAGAGCCTCTTGCTGCTGTATCCCAGGGTGCATGGCAGAAAAGGCGGAACATGCTCAACAGCCTGACAGAGCAGGTCAAACACAGTTTCCTAACAAATGCACTCTGGATAACAACCTCATTTCTGGTATAATAAGATGAAACCATTCAAGAGGGCAACACCCTCATGACCTCACTACCTCTCCTTAGCTCCTACCTTCTAATCCATACTGCACTGGGCCTTGGGTTTCCAGCACATGAACTTCTGTGGTTACATTCGGATATGAATAGCACATATTCTTGTAGTTGAAGGTTTTTTAATTTAGGAAATGATTGGTCATAATTCTAATCTGAGGGCTGTGTTATTGTTAAAAATAGTACTTATTAAATATGTGCTATTGGCAAACATTGTGTGAAGAATATCACATACACTATTTCATTTAATTTTGAATTTACAGAATAAGAAATTATGTAGAGTGACAGTATTCTACACACTAAAGGCAAAAATTTATCCCCTCAGACTTTTTTTTTTCAAGTTCATTTATTATCACCTGTTGACTCAATTGCCTAAACATTTCTGGAATAACCGAGGGAAGACAGACTTGAAAAATTGGCTCTGGGTCACATGGTGAGTAACATCAGAAGAAGGATTCAAACTCAAGATTGTTCAACTCCAAAGAATTCTGTTCCTTAGAACAATAGTGAGCACTTAGCAAGAGTTAAATGCTCAAAGAACAACTAACAATGAAGAGCATGATTAGATGGTAGCTGTGTGATTAGACAGCAGACACACCACTATGAGTCCGAAGAGAAACCAAGCTTTCTCTTGGGAGAAAAGTACCTATCTTAGAAGCCACAAAAAGGTTAAAATATTGAACAAACACTATGTTTCTCTAAAGCAATAAGAACAACACAAAGCCAGAACACTGTAGTAAATTTACATGCAATGTAATTGCTTAAATCAAGCTGACAACATTTAAGCTTTTTTGGGGTGTAGGAATCATAGTATCATGTTTTCCTTACTTCCTTAAGACCACAGAAATTCCAAGTTGCAAAATGAGCTAACTTTAAAAAACAATCATTCACATCTTTGAAAATTATTCACTCTTTTCCGTCTGTTTTCTCACTGAGAAATATTTTTGAGCCATGTTTTTGCTACCCCCTATTTATAGCTTTCCAGTTTTGGCAGGTATGGGAAAGTTTATAAGTGGTTTGTTTTCTTTGCTATATCCACTGTTGATTTAGGTCTCTTTTGCCCCTGAAACAATTGGAAGCACTTTCAAGGAAGGCAAAGTCTGTTAACAACTGATAACATTGTGAAATCTAGATAGCCCAAATCAAGATTTCTTTGGAGGACTTAGGTCACTTAGAAAATCTTAATAGCTTTATGGTTTGAATAATTGTAATTATTTCTTTTTCTTCTTTTGCTTGTGTGCATGTGTGAGTTCATATGCATGTGTGTGTGTGTGTGTGTGTGTGTGTGTGTGTGTGTACGCGGGCGCGCACGAGTGACTGTTGTGGAGGAAGTTTGTCCTTGACATAGTTAGGAAAAGCATCCCTTGAACATTTTCCAAGTCATTGGTAACTCTGGGCTTGACTCGCAGTTTGACAGATAAAAAAGCATGAAGCAGATGGGTCAGTCACATCTGAACTTTGGCATGTGAAGACCTTCGTTATGGACCTAAGTTTAGCAGCTGGGTTTTAACCAAGTTTTATGTACTAACCAGAAGCAAACATTAGTGCTTCTTTGTTTTGGAGAGATACCTGGAATTTCTGGATTTCTTTTCATAATGACTGAACTAAATAAATACAATTGAAAGCCACTAGAATCATAGGCATTTTCCCCCTCCCATCTGGCATGTTTTTATGGGTGGTATTTTTTTTTTAACTAAATATTTCCACACTTTTCCTCCCTATAATTTGTGGGCCTTGAGAAAAGTCATAGTTTACCCTGTAAATACGGAGGGCAGCTTTGTTTGGGGTCATCCCACTTTTTCTTGTTGCCTGGTTTTTGTCTGCGGTCTATAGGGGTGAGGACCACAAACAATAAAGAACCCCAACACAGAGAGATTGATTTCCAACTTCAAATACATTGGGAAAGACTGCAGTGTTTCTGAAATTAAATGGCTCCTGGAAAGTAAACCTCCTTGGGGACAGGAACAGAACTTGGGGCTGTCTGCCTGTCTTCTGATCTGCAGAGGCTGGAAAAGGGTAGAGCCATAGCAGCTTCCTATAGGGCCCTTGCAAAGCTCCATCCATCCACAGGGTGGGGGACGCAGAAAAGCCAGTTCACAGAAACCTGGGAGAACAGCTCTTCCCCCAGTGGTAAGCAAGGGACTTTTTTTTTTTTTTTTTTTTGGTACCCGGCATCGAACTCAGGGACTTTTTCAATTAGTCTGGCTAGGTCAATTCTGAAAACAGATCTCAGGTGGCTCTCTATCCCCTCCTCTCCCACTCTGTCTTCTAATTTGCTAATCAGTTCTTCCTTTTTTCCATGATCACCATGATGTATTATTCCTCTCACCCAGTTTTTAAATTTGCTTAAAATCTCCTCAGCCATATTAAGGCATAATCGGAAAATTAAAATTGCATATATTTGAAGCATACACTGTGACGTTTTGAAGTCCATGTACTTTATGAAATGATTAAATCAAATAAATTATGTATCTATTGCTTCACACACTTGCTCTCTTCTCTGTTTGATTTTGTAGGATATTTAATTGATCATGTTGCATATTTTCCCTTTAGAATATGATAATTTTTTAACTATGAGAAACTCAAAGCATTACTTTTTAATTATGAGAAATTCAAAGTATGAAAGCCATGTCACTAGATTCAATAGTCATCAAGTTTTACCACAGTGGTTCCATCTCTCTCTCACTTTTCTCTTCTGAAGAATTTTAAAGGAAGTCCTAGCTTGCTTTATACTTCTGTCGACATCTCTAAATTTCTAGATGTTTTCATGTGTAACCATAGGAAAATGCTTTCCTATTCAGTAAATTCCTCGATGTCATGTTTCACATGCCTATAACTCAGTGTCCCCACTTGTCCCATAAAAACCTATTTGCAGTTGACTTGATTGAACAAGAATCCCATCAAGAGCCTCCCATTGCATTTGCTTGCTACTGACCTTCTATTTCTAGCTATCTTTTTTTTTTTTTATTCCACATGTTTACTGGAGGAACAAAGCCAATTAGGTATATGCTCATTTTTTTTGTCACTTAGATGTTTTATTTGAGGACCAAGAGTTGAGAAATTTTTCTCACCAAAACTGTGGCAACCAATAAAAAGCACACAATATCAAGAAAGAAGATACATATTAAGAATGTGTGAAATTTAGGAATGTCTTATCTGTGTCCTTCCTGTGTTACATTACATTTTTTTAAAATAAAGGAAGTGTTGTTATTTGCATACATTAATTGTTATATAATATGTATTTTATATGCAACCCAAAACAACGCCCCTTCACTCAGTACAGCTGAGGCAAGTCAGGCATGTATAACCTGTGGCCTGCAGGTTAAACATGTGTGGGTAGATAATGCATAGATAAGGATGTTCGTTTGTGAGTGTCTTTAGTTGAGCTGCCCTAGCTAACTTGATGTTCTGAACTGATTAAAAATGTTTACCTTGCAGGATCATTTTGACTTTGGGGAAAAGCCAGAAGTTGCATGGTGCCAGATCCATGAATAATGTGGACACAGCAATATTCATCATGTTTTCTTGTATCACACCAAGTAAAGGCATGAAACATGATTTCCAGAACTATTCCAGAAAAAGGCAAGAATGATGATATAAGTATTTTTTGGAGGGAGTTAAAGGCAATGTGTCCTTTACTGTAACAAGCATTAAAAAATTTAAACATTCTCTGCAAATTTTGATCATCCAGTGTACACTCCCAAAATAAGAATGTTCTTAGATTTTGCAATAAGCTTAGCTATGATTCTTTTCTAGAGCCACAATACAAAACAGCAAGACAGAGACTTATTTCTGAGGCACTAAGTTGAAATAAGAAGGGACTATATGCTGATAAAAGCCTAGGACCTCAAGTGACACTGGAAGAAATAACCAGTTACATGCTTATTTTTTCCCTAGGAAACTCCCCTAGCCTCTGTTGTCTTTTATTCTTGAATTTTAACAATGGTTTTATTGAGGTACATTTTATATGTAATAAAAGTGCACATATTTAAAGTGCCCGACTTAATAAGCTTTGACATATGACTTCACCCATGAAGCATCACCACAATTAATATAATGAACATCTGATTCAATCCAAAATGTTTCCTCCTGCCCCATTATTATTATCTCTTCCTCTCCCCTCTACTACTGCTTTCTCCCTGCCCTAGGCAGCCACTGATCTGCTTTCTGTCACTATAGATTAGTATGCATTTTCCGGAAATTTATATAAATGGAATCATACAGTATATACACTTGTCTGGCTTCATTAACCATAATTATTTTGAGATTTATCAATGTTAGACTGAGTATCAATGGTTCATTCCTTTTGATTGCTGAGTAGTAATCTGTTGCATTTAAGTCTTGATTAGCTCTGGTAAAGATTTATAGTCTCATCTTAACCCGTCATAGGCCTTTAATGTCTTTGATAGTTCTGCTGTGACACTGGCCTTTTGCTAGCCCAGAGCAAATGACATTTAAACATAAAGCTTAGTCCCAGAGGATAAATCCTTTCACTTTCATTGTTTTCTTTTGAGCTCACCTAACTTCAGCTCATATGCACAGGGCTCTGACTTCAACGCCTTCTTCCAATTCCGTAGTTATATGAGCACAAGGGTGATCAACATATACAGTGAGTGTTTAAATAAAAAAATATTATAGTAAAAGATACAATACAATTAACCTTTCTCAAAATACTTACCATCACTTCAAACACACTTGTCTTATTATTCTTGCCACTTTCTGAAGAAGTGGTTCTGGAAGTTTTCCTTCATGAGTTTTATAAAGTGAGATCAAAAATATAGTGGATGCTGCTGCCAAATGCCATCTATCAGAAAAGCAGGCTCATAAAAAACATTACTGTGTGTTCTCATCTACCTTATTCAACAGATCTGGCACCATGAGACTTCTGGCTCTTCCCCAAAGTCAAAATGACAATAAAAGGCAAACATTTTGAATAGAATCAGGTCATCTGAGGCAGCCACAACAGTACAACTAAAAAGAATACCCAGAACTGCTTCAGAAAGTGACAGGAACAATGGGGCAGTATATTAAAAGCAAGAGGGAGTATTTTGAGGGGGATTGATTTAGGCAATGTACTTTTACCATAATAAAAAAATTTTAACCAAGCATTCATTTTATTTTTCAATCCACATAGTATGTCCATAGTGATGGTGGACGTGGGTAGGATCAGGGAAGAATGATGTCTGTTTAATAAGTCATAGTGACACCAATTTTCTCTCAAAAGCAACACCAAAATCCCTTTTTCCACCAATCCTATGAAAGCTGGCTAGAGCTACAGAACTGTGAAAAGAATTCTATTTCTTTAGCTACTGCAGTACAATACAAATTCCATCACATTTTCTAGACATTAAAACAATCATGGCGGATACAATGCTTTTCCAATGTATTATGCAGGGAATGTTGCTGCTGTTTATGACTCACTGTTATTTAAGATGCATTAAGCATCCTCCACAGGTGGTTTTTAATCACAGCTCAGAATGTGCATCTGATCATCGTGGCACATGGAGAATAGTTCCAGAAAGGGGAAGTAGTATTATCATAGCAAGAAGAGAGAGAATAAGAATTACTATTTCCCGTCTTGCTCCTAATCCAGAATATAGAATGAAAATGAGGTCCCCACAGCCCCCTCCCTTACTCCACAGTGATTCAGTATGGCACAGGATGGCTTATTATTAGAAAAGTTTATCTTTCCAGAAAAGCAGCTCTGATTTGCTTGACAGGTATTGACCATGAGCACTTAGCTTTTTTCTTAAGGATTCAAAAGGGAGGGTGGTAAGGGAGTGGCAGGGGCTCCAGAATCACATTTGCTGCTTCATTTCTTCCTATAATCATGCATTCTGTGCTGGTTGCCAGCATGCTTATTTTAGATTTGACCTTCATTGCAACCCTGAACAGCAAAAATAGAATAAAATCACTATAAGGTACCTCAAAAAGGTTGGTTTTAAGAGGACACAAAAATATAATACAAAGGCAGGAAAACAAACTGGGCCACAGATTTGAGCAGAGAATCATGCAGCTTCCTGGGTCTAGTTAAAGTATCAGCTTTGTGCATATTAGATTCCATCCTGTGTTTGATTATTTCTGCAGTGAGTGCTGCCTTTATTGATTGTTAGAGTGGAACGTTCAAGAGCATTGTATTACAATCTGCTCCAAATGGCTTTGCAGAAATTTCCTGTAACTCAGAGGCAGAAATTATGCAGGGAATTGAGAGCAAGAGACTAAGACAGTTGAATTTCACCAGACTTCTGCATATGAGAAAGTGATAAAGCATACCAGAGCAGAGCCTATAGTGGTTTTCTTAGTAAAAAAGGTCAATTTCAGTTTATTATTATTGCATCACCAGGAGCTACTTGGAGTTCTATACAAAATCAAACTGGCCGGGGTTGCAACTTTGCAGAGAATGAGGCTATAAGGAAGTTCAGAGTCCTGAGCTTCTGGACTCACACTGCTACCCTCATTTTTCTCTTCTTCATCCAACTGCCCCCTACATGCCTTTCCCTAAATCTTGTCTTTCCCATGAAACCTCTCTTTTGAAAGTATTCCACTGAAAGACATCTGCATTATTTTTTAAGCTTCAAATGCCTTCATTTTCTAATTAGAAGAACAAATTAAGGGTATGTCTTAGACACTGCATAGCCTTCAAAGAGCGTTTCAGTGCATTTGAACATAAACTGAGTGCTCTTACAGATTATATGTGTATCCTCCTCAACCCTGACCACACATTAATGAATTTAAATTAATAAAATTTATAATACTGGGCTTTATATATACCAGAAATGCCAGCTCAAGTAAGCTTTAACAATAAAAGAAGTTTATTGTCTCAACACAACCCAAAAATCCAGGTATTGGTCTGGGTTGAAGTGAGGCTCAATTCAGCAGGTATCAAAAAGGTCCTGATTTCTTCTGTATCTCCATTTTATTTTCTATGAAATTGAGTTCATCCTATGAAACTTCTAGTTGCAAGATGGCTGATAGTAGCTACTGGGACAATATGTGCATCCTTATTCATGTGTAAGCTGAAGGGAACACCATGGTCCTAGTATTTTCAGAAAATGTCCTAAGAATTTTTTTTTTTTTAGTTAATTGAAGTTGCTTGTTTACATCTAGTGAGCTCCTAGAAGGGAATGTGGATACACCGATTAGCTTAGCCTAGTTTCCTTGGAAAAGTGGACCCTCCAAACCAAAACCAGGAAAGCTAAGTTAGTGTATGGCAGCTTGGGGGGCCACCAACAAATGCTATGAAACTTTAACTGATTTTATTTGTCAGCTTCCTACCACCTGTTAAATCTTACCTCTCATACACAAGGGATCTGTGTGCTGCCTTTTTAGGTATTTTAGAAGAAGTAAAAGGGACCAGTCTGTAACTGTGGCATCAGCTGCTCTCCTCAGAACTGGCAAGTTTGCCTGTTGCAGCAGGGCTGGAAGGTTTCCAGGGGTGGTAGTTCTCTTGCATTCACTGCACGTCAGCAAAATGTTGTCTTCAAAATATGTAGAAAAGGAGAGAAAGGAAAGAGAGAAGAGAAAGAAGAATAGAAAAATGCAATTTGGTTTCTAGAATAATACACAGGTCCTGTGACTCTGGATCATTCAACCAGAAGAAACCTCTGTGAGCATATCTGTGATTACAGTATTATGAATGTGAAACAGAGAGCATCCCTTGCTGGATCCTACTTGCAATTACTAAGTTTTTACCAGATAATACTACATATTTTTAAGTGAGAGGTTGGAAGTCCTTGAGATAATATTCCCTGAAAATATGAAGCTAAATATGAAGCCTGTTTATTCTTGACATATGTTATGGTTTGAATGGAAAACATCCCTTCAAAATCTCATGTGTTGGGAGTGCAGGAGTTGGAAAGCAATTGGGTCATGAGGGTGCTAACTCATCAATGGGTAATATTTTGTTGAGTTCATAACTTAATGGATTATTTGGAGGTGTGGTCCAGCTGAAGGAGGAAGTAGGTTATTGGGGATATGACTTTGAAGGGTAAATCCTGTTCCCAGCCCCTCCCCTCCCTTTCCCTCCTTTCCCCTCCCCTCCTCTCCTCCCCTCTCCTCTCCCTTTCTCTCTCTCTTAGCCTGAGGCAAATCACATTATCAATAAATCCACTCCCAAAGGGATAATTCTTTTACTTTCACTGTTCTCTTTTGAGTTTTTCTAACCCCAGATTACATACACAGAGCTTTATCTTCAGTGTTCTCTTCCAATTCTATGAGGTGATATGAGTACAGGGATGATTAAAATATACAATTAATATTTAAATAACATTCTGTCTCTCTGTCTCTCTCTCTCTGTCTTTGTCTCTGTCTCTGTCTCTCTCTCTCTCCTTCCTGGCTGATTGTGATATGCAATTTTCTGCCTCCACTCTCTCCTCCACATTTCTGCTTTAGAGCCAGCCAACTATGGACTGAAATCTCTGAAACTATAAACCAAAATAAATCTTCCTTCCTTCAAGTCTTTTTTGTCAGGTATTTGATCATAGCAGCAAAATGTTAACACAACCCATTTTAAAACTTTATAGACAGACCATATCTCATAGATTTCTGTTTCTGTATTTCTGCTTCTGACAAGCTCTGGGGTTATTCTTGCATTCTGCAATAAGCTGTTGGCTGATGGAAATACTTTCAGTTTGTATGATTGAACAAGCAGACTCCATTTTTCAGAAATGTGCCCTCAAAGCTAAGAGTGGGAGGGAAGGGGTGCTGTGAAAATTATTGTTGCTGTGCTGATTTTAGAGTAACATCTTGTCATCTGAAAAGGTCAATTTCCATTTGAACTGAATCTGGGGAGGGGTAGCAGGTAGGGGAGATCAACTTCTTGTGGTAAGGAAGACTAAACAGAAGAAAGACCTCTGCATCATTGGCATAACACTGATTATTTTTTGAGCATAAATTCCAGACTTATAAGCAATGTACATGTTACTAACTTTGCGCAGACCGATGTGTAAACCCATAATTTACAAATTTTCAAAGAAAAAAAAAAGGAAAAGGAATGAAGTAAGAGTATAGAAAGAGGGACTGGGGATTTAGCTCAGTGGCAAAAGTGCCTGCCTGGCAAGCACAAGGTTGCGAGTTCATAACCCCACCCCCCCAAAAAAAAGAGTATGGAGAGAAACTTTTTTTTTATGAGAACATTTTTCAGTCATAAAATAAATAACACACTTCCCTCAATCTTTTAAGTGTTCAGTTCTTTCTGGACCCTGTCTCTTTTGTAAAAGGAGGGAAGAATCATTCTTCAGCAGCTTGTTTAAACTTGAATGAAAAATGTGGTGTGCTTGTTTGACCTGCTTAGGGGAGCACTTCACTTCAAAGAGGCCTCAAACACATTTTTTCTGTAGTGCTTTATCCAAATTATTGTGTTGAAAGAAACCTCAGAGATAGGAAGAGTGCTTGCTTTTGGAAAGAATCATATCAGATGAGAAGCACAGACTTTACAAAAATTCAAAGTGGTGCATGAAGACACATTGTTCCATCCACCGGAACTCTTGTCTGGACAGGAAGAAATTGGTGCCTAGTCTGGTGTGGGGAATAGAAGTGGGGTACATGTGCTGGTTAGGAACACTTTGGGGCCCATCTGAAAGTCTGTGTACCTGGGTTAGCTGAACAGCAACCGAGGTTTGTTCTCCTGACCTAGTGTACCTTCTAGAGGCTATTTGTCCACAGCGCAAGTCAATTCTCACATTCTTAGCACTGCGGCATTTGAATACCTGCTGCTTTCTTCACGCCAAAAATTTAGGAAGGAAATATACTGCAAAACAAAATTAGAATAGTCAATTATATCTTATGATTAGTCATAGTAGATGGGAGGCTTTTGTAGTACCTTACTGATTATTTAAGAATAAGTAGTTGCTTCTGAAAGATCTGAAGCAAAGTAGAGGCTTAGAGAGTGACCCTAATTCTATTGAGATTATTGAGAGGATGCTCATGATTAGATGTTGACCTGTACTGGTGGTTTGAATATCAAGCGCTGCATTCCCTGTGTAAGACAGTTTCCACAGCTATGGTAAAATAGAAATGAAGTCAACTGGATTCTTTCTTTGTTAGGCACAATTCTGGGTATCAGGTTAGTGAACACAGAGAGAACTTAGGAAAAGGCACAAAAGAGGTCACTAACTGGGACTAAAAGATTGGAAAATAAGGTAAGAAAATAGGGCCTGGAATTAGTTAGCTCACGAGAAAAGCAGTATTCAGTGGTGATGGTTGTCTGCACACTCTCTGCGCACCATGCATGTGGAAACAAAGGGTTAATGTCAGCACTGAGTGCTGTTTAAGGCCAAAATGGGTCTTTCCAGATTGGAATAATTTATGAAAAATATCTCTGCCTAATAGCAAAAGAAAAGAAAAACTGAAGCTTGGAGGTTTCATCTCATCATATTAAATTATTTTTCTTTCATGGACTTCATGATTTCAAAAACCCTGTAAATTTCAGGGGCATAAGTGCCTGCCTTGCAAGCGCGTGGTCATGAGTTCGATCCCCGGTACTGATTTAAAAAAAAAAAAATTAAAAACCCTGTAAATCAACTCCTTTTTTTTTTAAACTTTGTGTGTGTGTGTGTGTGTGTGTGTGTGAGTGTGAGTGTGCATACGCGTGCATGTTTTAAGAGAGTGTCTTGCTATACATTTGAGATGGACTTCAACTTGTCATGTAGTCCTGGCTGGCCTCAAACTCACAGCAGTCCTCCTGTCTCAGCCTCCAGAAAGCTGGGATTACAGGCATATACTACCATGCCTGGCAATCAATTTCTTTTTAACATATTCATTCTGATTATTCTAAGAGTCCCAAGTTACTCTTTTTTTTTTGTTAGATGTAATATTAATAGCTTCCTCATTTGATATCTAAGTACCTCATTTGAAAAATATGGGGTATGGGCATGATTATCCTAATCAGAGCCAGCATGATTTGATTTTAGAAATAGATATGAGTTCTGTACATTACACTCTTTTTCCAAAATAACTCGAAAGACTCTATTGTTGGAGAAACTGGCTTAGACAGTTTCTGTAGCTTGCAAATATGATTGTGTGACAACACTGACATTATCCAAAACACCCAGATTCGTCCCATGAGAGCAACATGAACAACAACCACTGGCAGGAACCTTAAGCCTCATTTGGAGGAAGTAGGAATAACCAAAGTCATACTTTTGGCCAGGAATCTACAGGCATAGACGTCTCCATTTACCGTCTAAGCTGGGAAGGTTCACAGTTTTCAAATGCTCAGGAACCAAGGCTTCAACCCATCTTTATTCTGTTAATACATGATTCCAGAAAGAGAGTCAACATGAGGTCTCTAAGCAGATTTCTCATTTAATTAACCTGGCAAATACTTATTAATCATCCATTTGTCAGGCATTGTTCTGGGTACTGGAGAAATAGTAGTGAGCAAAAGATATTTACACATATCTTTCTGAGACTTGAGTTTCCTAGGGAGATAGGCAGTTAACTCAATGAGCAAGCAGATAACTGGCCTGTGGGATAATTATTAATATTTGTAAAATACTTTGAATAGACATGAGCCTGAGCAATAGAACTCAGGTTCTGCGGCTGCACGCAGTCTTCAATCCTGCCCCAGCTGGAAGGCAGCACCGGTTGGATGCCCTGGGTACTGAAAATGTACATCTCAGCACACTGCCGCCTATCCCCTTCTTGTAAATGAAAGGAGTAAGTGCTGGTTACACAAACCATGTGATTGCCACTGTTTCTTGCCTCTGTAAGAGTAATTGTAACTCTCAGTGGGAAGTGCCATGCATTAAGTCAAAGGAAAAACTATTCCTGTTCAGAAATAAAAGCAGAAGACATGCAGGGTTTTTTTTCTGAGAAATAATTTGGCGTTTTGAGTTTGCTCTGTCCTTCATTCTCATGCATTGGTTTCCTCTTGGAGTCTCACTCCTCATTTCACTCCTGGGTCAGAGTGAATGGTAGAAGGTCTTGCAGGGCTGATGGGCTTTGCTTTTTTTTTTTTTTTTAAATCATGATGAGAGGAAAGAGAGAAGAGGGAGAAAATAAATTAAGAAGTGTTATAAGCAGGTAGCAACTCCCCACAATGAATATAGCATTATATACTGAAATGTGCAGTATTAAAAGTTTTTTTAATTTAAAAAAAAATTGGAGGGAAGAATGATCAAAGTTAAATATTTAAGAATTGAACTATGGCTGTTATCATAAACTTTTTATAAAAGTTTATAAACTTTTTATAAAATGAAGTGCAAAATGACATAGAATTGTTGTTTTTGTTATGCCCCAAATAAAACTGGGGCATTTAATCTAGATTTTTACAAGCTAGCTCTAGAGGCTTGCATGGTGCCTCATAAATACCTAACAAGTTGGACAGAACTATCTAATGAGTTCAGAGAACAATTAGTATAGTGGATTGAAGGCCTCACGCACTGGTGTTTTGCTCTGGATGCTCTCCAAGAATTGCTGTCACTTAAAGTTTAAATATATAAAGATGGTACAATAGACTTTATTTTCATGGAGGCAAACTAGACTTTAATTAATGCACCAAGCGCTGAGTCACTCTGTTTTTTCAGGCACTTAGAGAGGAAATGCCATCTCCTTCAGCTATGACAAACTGCCAGTTAATTGATGTATAGTCACTTCCTTTTTTTTTTTTTAAAGAGTAGAAAAGAAACGGAACTGAAAGTTAAAACTGCCAGAGACAAAACTCACAAGGAAAAGGACAACCTGGGAAGTTACCTGCATTGCCCAAGGTCACAGAAACTAGCAAGATCAGACTTCCTCTTTCTTTTCTTATTTAAAGTGGGGAGACCTCATGGTAATACCGAATACTTCTGACTTTCCCTGGATAGCTTCTCTGTCTCATTCTCCACATTCCTGTTTCAAACTTTCCTGTCAGTCTTAGTGACTTCCAGTCCATCCACCCCTTCCTCTACATGCTCACAAAGGACTTTACTCACCTGCCTTGCAGTTACCATGAGAAGCTTCTGAGGAACAAGGCCTCATCTTCAGTACCACTCACTCTAGCTGCTGGGCTCCTCTACAGCCATCTTTCCCAGGGCTCCCAGTGTATAGTGAAGACCTGACCTCCTTCCTGTCTCAGGCAAAGCCCCCACTCTGTGCTAGAGATTCTATTCCTGCCCCCATCTTCAAGAATTTGTTGTTTTAGCCACCCACCTTCTTTTCTCGGTCTTCCACTCATGTAGGAAAAGTTCTCAAATCTCCCCACCTCAAAAAATCAGAACAGAACCCCTCAACTGCATATTTTCCTCGAATAAGGAACCTTCTTTTGTTCAGAGCCAGGATTTTACAAGAGGTCGCCCTCACTGGGTCCTCTTCCTCACTGCTTTTTCCTCCTCTTCTACAACTTCATCACTCACTTCACAGAAATTTCTCAGGAAGGTCGCTAATGCCTTTCTGGTTGCTGGCCAGTGGACACACCTCAACCTGTACCTAGATACTCTTGTCTTTCCCTGTTTCTTGAATCACTCTCTTCTAGCTCACAAAACAACTCTCTTGGTTTCCTCTTAATTCTTGGCTGCTGCCTCTCAGTCTTCCTCTTGGCTCTGTTTCCCACGTAAATGTGAAGGTTCCCCAGAGGCCCATTCAGATTCATTTTTGTCCTTCTTTGTTGTTCCCAGGGTAATCCTTTCTTTCTTTCTTTCTTTCTTTCTTTCTTTCTTTCTTTCTTTCTTTCTTTCTGTTAACAATCATTTCATTCTCTGTAAGTCCTTCAGAAGCTCCTAATTCCTTCTAGAGTAAATGTCAAGGCCTAGGTAGGGCTTCCTAAACCTGTCTTGAATAAACTCAATCCCATCAATCTTTTCCCACAAGCTCCCTATAAAAATTCCAACTATAGTTAGCAATTAACTGAACAAACCTTAAATCTGGATTCAGCATCTTAGAAAACACCATTGCCTTTGCTTACAGCATGCTTTCTTAGTTACCTTACCTACTGAATTGTAAGGTTTACTCTCTCAGTGCATAATTCTGTCATAGAGTTTAGGACTTGTGTTGTAATTCTCTGTTTACATGTCTTTGGACAAGCATCCTCATTTATTTATTTTGTTAAACTCTGTATTGTGTTTGCCTAACAATGTGCCTTAGATAAACAAGCAATCTGTTTATCGAACAAATGAGTGAATAAATGGGAAATACCATTCCTTCTGATTGCAGGCCTAGTGTGTAAACTAAATTCAGGTCATGCCGACTTTTGAGTATAGTTCTAAACTAGTTATACAGGCCTCCACAAAATGAAGGACATTGATTTCTTTTTTTAATCTTCAAAACACATGTGGCTTTGGAAGGTAGAAATGTGTTCATTCTGGCTTTTCCGGTAGTCATGGAAATTAATCACAGTCTTGGGTAAAGGGCGTCCTTCATTCAAGGGGATGCTCTGTGGTCTGGGGAGCAGAGATGGTGTGTTGAAGGTGACACTCTATTTATAGCTGGTGTTGACTCCTAGACCACTGAGCTGGTGACTATAAGTATCTGCCCCTCCTCTCCTCTTAGATAGTCTGATCCTGACATGGGGTAGCAGGAGGATTTACTTTTCTATTTTACCTGTGTTTCTAGGTTTAAAAAAGTATCTGCAGGGGCTGGAGATATGGCTCAGTGGTGCAATGCCTCCCTTGCAAGCACAAGGTCCTGAGTTCAATTCCCAGTACCACCATCCAAAAACATCTGCTGAGGGAGCTTATTCTTATCAATATTTCTGATTTGGTTGGTACATCAACTTGTGTATCTCTTATGGGCTCA
The DNA here is from genome assembly GCA_004027455.1 of Hydrochoerus hydrochaeris. NCBI lineage: Eukaryota > Metazoa > Chordata > Mammalia > Rodentia > Hydrochaeridae > Hydrochoerus > Hydrochoerus hydrochaeris. The sequence continues at coordinate 161,368 of PVLA01002125.1, read as the reverse complement.
GTATAATGTTCGAGATCATCAATCATGTATTTTTTTTCTTTGCAGTGACCCTCAGGCCAATTGCAACAGTTTACTTTCAGAGGGTTTAATAATGTTCTGAGTATAAGTGTCAATCATAAATTTAGATACCTAGTCTTAAATAAAAATGTGACATAATATAAAATTACCATTAGAATATTTAGATTTTCAAGATGGGAATCTTCAAGAAGATCCCAATTCGGAGGGATACAATTTCACAGCACAAGTTCTTTAACCACAATATTATTTTCTGAATGATTTCTAGGCCAGAAAAAGAATTGTGGGGCTGGGGATTTAGCTCAGTGGCTTAAGCACCTGCCTGGCAAGCACAAGGTCATGAGTTCAATTCCTAATACAAAAAAAAAAAGAATTGTGATATAATTTGTTGCAAATAGGTGATTATTTCATTGGCTGGGGGCGGGGAGGGAGCTGTCCAGAAACACATATATATATACCTTATCAAATAACATAGCATGAAGAAAACCCATGGTCTTCAAGTACTACCTCCAGGTTGCTCCAAATGCTGTGTATTTATAGCCAACTAAGCCCCTAAAGCAACGAGTTTCTTATTAAAATGGTATGAGCATTTGATAGAAGGACTTCTGTAGATCTGTGAAATTTCTGTATGAGTTCAGTGCTCTTTGCTTTTTGGTACCCAAGCCCCAATGTTGTTTCTTCTACAATGAATAGGATTAAATAAAGGTGGTATATACCTATCATGCCAGTGCTCTGCAAGTCTAAGGGAAATGGTTATAAGTTGGAGCCCAGCACCAGAAACTTAATGATTTAGCAAGACTCTGTCTCAAAGGTTTTGTTTTTTGTTTTTGTTTTTTTTAAAAAGAGCTGGAGATGGAACTCAATAAGAAAGCCTTAGATTCAATACTAGTACAGAAAGAGAAAAAGAGTGAATGAGAGAAAGAAGGAGGGAGAAAGGGAGAGAGAGAGGAAGAGACAGAAAGACAGAGAGAGAGAGAGAGGAGAAGGAGAAAGAGGAGGAAGGAGGAGTGAGAAGTGGGGAAGAAGAAGGAGAAAGAGAAAAAGGAGAAAGAGAAGGGAAGAAGAGAAAGGAGAAGAGAAAGGAAAAAAGGAAGAGAAAAAGAAATGAGAAGAAAGGAAAAGAAAGAAAGAGAAAGAGAGAAAGAAACAAAGAAGAAAGAAACAAAGAAAGAAACAAAGAAAGAAAGAAAGAAAGAAAGAAAGAAAGAAAGAAAGAAGAAGGAAGGAAGAAGGAAAGAAAGAGAGAGAGAAGAGACTCATGTATAATCTGCAGGGCTTCATAGAAAGGATTATATGGAACTTTCAAGGTGGTCTCATCAATGATGTTGCTTCAATGTCTTCTTTTGTACCACTGTTTAGGGGTCAACCAATTGCTCTGCAATGAAGGCTCTCATAGAAATCCTTGTGAAAACTCATGGAACCAGCAATAGTCTTCTTGCCAATAAGCACCACAAAACCACCAGCAATGTAAGTGAGTTATGTTGAAAATATGTTTTTCAGCTCCACTGAAGGCTTCAGAAGAGTAAAAGTTTGACCATTATCTTGTCTACAATCTTGTAAGGGACCCTGAGCCAAAGCCAACCAGTTAAGATGTTTCTAAACTTCTGATCCACAGAAAATTTGAGGTCACAAATTTTTATTATTGTTTTAAACCACTAAGTTCTGGGTAATTTCTTATATAACAATGGATAGATGAAACTTGAACTTGAATTAGAACATCAACTAGAATTAGAAAATTTAAGCCCGACTTTGAATGCTTCTATGCAGTACTTCTACTGCTTCTTTAATCCTACATATCCATTTCCCAGCTTCTAGAAATACTGTCTGTTGAACAAATACATAGCTATATCCTACACTAGAAACTAGCCTCAACTGGAGGTATGTGTCATTCAAGATTATGACCTTTAGCCTGTGGCTGTGGCCAGTAACTGATTTATGTGGGGGGGAAAAAGTTCTAGTCAAGTTCCTACTCTCCCCAAACCTGCTTGTATCTTTTTTTAAAGATGCATCTCCTAAGTGCTGAACCTTCTGACTGTATTTCAGAGTCTGATTTCCAAGACATCCAACCTAAAAGAGTTGGTATAGGGACACACCCTTGGAAACACAGCCTGTGGCAGGTGACCTGGTTGGCTGTCAAGATGTGGGAAGAAGACAAGGAAAGATTGCAGACAAGGATTCTTCAGGGGAGGAATGTGGGTAGGCCTATGGTGATGAAGATTTTTATAACGGCAAAAAATATAGCTGTTGTAGTTAGGGGTTGTGAGGAGAACAATTAGAAGCAGGACACAGAATTTATAATATTATTTTGTGATGGTCACCCAGAGTTTAACACAAGAAAGTGCAGGAAACATGTCCAGAACACTAAAGACCCAGAACATTCAGCTAAGGGCTTGGATCCCACAGCAATGTCCTGCATCAGTCCAGATGAAAACCTAGAGCCTATAACAGTGCCTACCACGAGTCCAACTGGAGGTCTAGAGCCCACGAGAAGAATTCACACCAGTCTCTTTTACGAATCTGTGCTGGAAGACCCAAAGGTCTTTGGTGGGAGCTAGAAAGTTTATGCCAGCAGGGTGAAGGAGCTGTGCTGTTAGGTTGAGCGTTCTGCACTGGAGCCGAGAAGTCACACTCATAATAAAGACCAGGGCTGTCCTGAAAAGCACCACAGCCATCCTCAGGGACACGGAGACCCCGAGCTCCTCTGACGATAAGAACAGTTGAGTACATGCCAGGAAGCCAGCATGATGAGTTTGTCCTGGAGTTTCCCTCCGGAGCCAGAAAGCGAGGCTCAGTGTAATGACCAGAGCTCCCCCAAAGTGAACCACAGCCACTGTCACCAACAAGGTCCCAAGCTCCTTTGATGACAATTGTCAAACTCACCCTGAGGAAGCTAGTCATGAGGAGCTCCTCCAGGAGAACCAAAGGCTCAAACAGAAACAGTTAGAGAAACCCACAACACCTCGCTCCTCTTCTCCATGTCTCTATGCTGGCAACTTTCCTCAGGTGGAACATCTACACTCAGCACCATGCTGACTTCATTCAGCTGGCGTTAAGTTGACTGTCAGTTTTTAATCCATAACAATAGCGTATGCTATGCAAGAGGCACTAAATGACGACTGGCTAATAAATCCCAGCCTCTTTATACCTTAGTGCAATGGATTCATGTGCAGAGAAGCTGTAAGGGCAGAGAGGAAGGCTTTGTGTTGCCCAAATATTGTACTCACAAAGACTGATTTAGCAACTGATGCTGCCGAGAATCCATCCAATCTGTCAGCAACACAGGGTAATGGGTCCACAATAGGGTACCCTCACTCCAGGAGACCAGCCAATCATAGAAGGAGAAATAATCCATCTTGAATGGTACTGACACATTTTCCAGATATGGGCTTGCCTGTCCTGCTTTCATGTTCTTGTCTGGAATAAATTTTGGCAATCTTATGCCTGCATTTATTGATATAAGGACAGGTGTGATATAAGGACAGACCTGAAAAAGGCTTTATAACTAATCTTGTATTCCTGAACAAATGAAAGCCTAGGTCCTCCCACCATGCTAGCCATCTAACCAATAGAAGTACAAATGAGTGTGAGAGATAGCCAAGATAAATAGTAGATAATAAGGACAAATTTGATTAATCTGCAGCAAAAATACTACATCTCATCCCAGTAATGCTTCTAAGTTTCCACAAGAAACAAAACAGGAAGAAGCTGTTATTGGATAAGGAAACATTACTATTAGATCCAAGAAGATCAGCATGGGATAAATGGGTGATATGTTGCTCTAATGAGTTCCCTGTTTAGGAGCAATGTATTCATGATCAATTTACTTGGGTGATGAACTGCTGATCATTCATATCTACATGATTCATTGGAATTGTCATTAGCTACAGAGGTGTCTTTCCTAAAGATGCATTGTCTGCCAGAGATAGCCAGTGGCCAATGACCAACTGCATAAAGATGCAAAGCTGGTACATTTACTTCAACTGGAATATCTCTGAGGGGACCGTGCCAGCTCCAGAGCCTCTGCGGTGATGCCTGAGGCATCTGTTGCAGCTGCGTTCTGTACCAGCTTCTGCCTTCACCAGTCTTGGCTTCCTCAGACCATTGCAGGTGCCTCACTCAATGCACTTCTCCAGAAAACATGCATGCAATTCTCTGCCCCAGACTCTGTTTTCAGAGAACTCAGCCTAATGAAAGCTTTCACACAGCACTGAACTGAAGTGAAGAGCAAAGGCTCCTACTCTTTTCAGTACTTGACGCCCTGTGTCACTTCCACAAGGAAAGTGACAAGGCAGGAGATGTGGGGAGAAGGGATTATGAACTCCACACAGAGCAGGCAGGCAGGGGTGAACATATAACCTGGCTTAGGCCTGGTGTTAGAAGCAGCCCCAGGCTGGTGGGAGACCAAACACCAGGGGCTTTGGCAGGTGGAAGAGAGTAAAGGATTTTAAGTAAGCTTAGGCTTCTAGGAAGCCAGAGGACTGATGGTCAGGTCAGCTTGGAGAATGGCTATTCCCACCATTCTCTTGGGCACATGCTCTAGTCAGTTTCTCCATCACTACCATTTCATAAGTCCCTGGCAGGATATTCAAGGTTTGTTGGCTCATTTAGTCCTCAGAACAACCTCTGCAGGACAGAAAGCAGTGTGTTAGGAAACAAACTGAGCCACTTGCCCAAGGATCCAGGGTCATAAGTGATAGAACTAGGATTCCAACACTGGAACCTAATCATAATTTTTTTTCTGAGATGGGGTCTTACCACGTGGAGTCTTATACTACTCTTACAAGTGATCTCCTAGCTTAGCCTTGCAAGCTTGGGATTAGAGGCATGTGCCACAGTACCTGGCTCCCTAATCACACTCTTAATCACTCTCTTCTAGAACAAGTTTGGCCTGGCTCTATGGACACATGTCCAGGACACAGTGGTCATGGGAGATGGTTGACATTGCCTCCCCATCTCAGAAATCACTAGGGAAGGCCCAAATTCAGGTTTAGTAACCTGAATAGCGACCTACTCTTTGAGCCAAAAATTGTCTAGAACCAGATCAAGTTTCCTTCACTCTTCTCCCTTTGCCTGCCCTTCCTGACCTGGGGCAGTCCTAGCTACCACAAGACCAGGTCCACATCAGTCAGCTCCAGGAAGCAGGAAGATAGGGCATGGGAAGATGCATGCCTTCCTGCATTCTCCTCTGTGTGTGGGATTATCCTGGGAGGGAAGGATGGAGGGGAAACATTCCTCATGCAATAAACAAGCCAGTCCAATTTGCACCCCAGCCACTGTGCTGTAATCTTTTCATTATGCTTCACATATTTATTACCAAGATGTCTATTGCTCTGGTACAAACAAGGCTGCAATCAGCCTGCCAAAGGATTTTCTTTAAACATCAGTCTTCAGGGAAGAAAAACCCATTGAATTTCTCCATTAGTAAACAAACCCCCTTCCTGGTATCCCTGGCTGGAAGACAGTCTGCACGGGAATTTGCTTTCTCGGGATGGTTCCTCCTTTCAAATACACATAGAGGATCAAGCTCAACTTCTTTCAAAAACACTGCCTCATGGGTGCCAGCCTGCTTGAACTGCTCCGAGAGATGCCAATTTTAGCTGCAACTTTTAATTTTCATGTCCTGAGGGCCTCTTGTACTTTTCCTGATTCTCTTAAGTGAATAAAAATAACTAAGGAGCCTAGAGCACATAGTATTGACTCCAGTGTTCAGTCTTTTGCTACAGATGTGTTTGCTCATGCCTGGGCTCATTCATTTATCACTAATATATATCAGTTGTACTATGAACAGGATTCACTGTGATAAACTACCGCTTTTCTACGCTTGACCTCCCACGTACTCCCTTCTCACCAGCACCTTCTCCTTGTTTCTAGTAACCATTGTTCCATTTTCAGCACGATTATTTTTTAAGTCTCCACAAGAATATGCAGTACTTATCTTTCTGTGTCTGACTTATTAGGCTTCACATACTAACCTTCATCTCCACTCATTTACTGGAAATGACAGGACTTCATTCTTTGTTTCTGAGTGATACTCCATTGTGTATATATACAAGTGTTTGATCCATTCATTATTGACAGATATCTAGGCTGACACCAGAACTTAGCAATCATGAATAATGTTGCGATAAACATCCCAAAATTAAGTATACCTCTGTTTCCTAGATCTTTGGGGCTTAAATAAGGCAACAATTCAGGAAGAAATAAGTTGGTTTTCTTAAGGCCCTATGTGTGTACTACTGTCAGTAGTTTGTTCTGCTTTGGTTTCAGTATGAAAGTAACTAATTGAAAGAAAACTGAATAACTGTCATGGGTAGATTCTTCATTCAACTTGGTGATACAGACTGTAGGGTTTCACCAGGACATGTTAGTGTGAACAAAAGGCTGAAATGAAGAGGACAGCAATGTTGCGCATTGTCCCCAGTGAAATGCACATACAGTTTTGATCTAGACTGGAAAATCCTACACCCCAAAACTTCATTCTTAGGTGCAAAGAAATACTGCTTAGAAGTAGGAGGAGCTGGAATCTCCGTAAAGACACTAAGAGAAACTACTGTGGGTTCTCCCTGGCCTTCATTTGAGAGCTAAGTCTGCTCCAGGTTCAGCAGTGAATATTGTGATCCTTTCTCTGGAGCTTTTAGGCCCTGCTTGGGGGAGAGGTAGAGTCAAAGAGTACATTTCTGTTGCTATTCTTGCTCTTTTAGCCAGCCAACCCTCAGTCTCCAGTGTTTCTCAAACCATAGTTTAGCTGTGAATAACCGAGATTTTCTTCCTGTGCTGACCACAGTAGTGCTGGTGGTCACGCCGCTTTCTGGCATTGCTAGGCAGGAGGCCAGTCACCTCAGAGCCTCTGAGACAGAGGAGAGGAAGGATGCCTTCCTTCACAGCCCAGAAGGGACTGTGGGTACCAACCGCCTGGACACTCAGGATAGAATCAAGCTAAACAAATTATAGGGAGTAATTTAGGGACAGCAGAGGGGACCCAGGCCTCAATCCAGACCAGCGATTTCAAAAGCCTCTGTTTTATGAAGGTGCTGTAGTTTAAACTGACATTTCTCTTTGCAAATGAATTCCTTTATGGAAAATTCTTGAAAAAGCGAGAGAATTAGGAGGAGAGAGAGGGAAAAAAGAGAATAGACAAAATGAGGCTTCCTTTGGTAGTTACTGGATGTACCCTGCAATTTCAGAGTTTTAGTCTCCCCCAAGGAATATTACCAACATTTTGTCCCCTACCTCTTCTCTTTAAAATGCCAGGTGACAGTTGTGATATTCTCTAGTCTTTTCAGAAACTTGCAATTCAGTCCAAGCCTGAGAGCAGTATTCACACAGCAGGTGTCCTGTCTCACAAAAGGACTCAAGGACTCACAGGACTCTGCTCTTTTTTGGAAGCTGAGTCTTCCATATGTGAAACATTAGAAATGGCTTCAACTCCATGTATTAGTAAGGGTGTGGACATGAGATATAATAGACAGAATTTAACATTTGCAAAAAAGAATGCTCAGGGGAGGACAGGGGGGAGGTGAAGCAAAAGACTGTGTGAAACACAGGATAAGGTTGAAAGCATCAGGTGAATAGCACATATCTTGATTTTCGACATCTTCTTGCTTTTGAATCATGCGTATGCACGCATATACACTCAGACTCTAACACATGTCCACTTTCTAGTCTCTTCCTTTACTTCTTTCTTTTACTGAAACCTCACTCAGTCCCTTCACTGCCTATTTTAACCTCCCTCTTCATGCCAGAGCTGCTCAGCATCATCAGCCACATTGATTCCCCTTCCTGGAAACTTGTCTACTTATAGTCAGCATTGTGCAGTTAAGTACTTAGTGATAGCTATTAATTTAAAGAGTGTGCTTTGTTCCTGTTGGTAAAGGCTAAGGCCTTTAGTGGGAATATCTGTCTTCCAGTGGGATCAGAAATGGGAAATACAGTGGAGCCACTTGACAAACACTGGTTTGATTGATGAAAGGCTTAGGGCCTTGTTTCTCTGGGTGCATTGTCACCGAGTATCCTCAGCTGAGCAAGCCTTTTTTTCTCAGTCATTTCATCAGTACCACTGAACACACTCTGGCCTTTAATGATTCTCTGTAATGGCTCTTCAGTGTTCTCTTTTCTGTCCAGTGGGTGAGAGAGTTAGTTCCTTGTAAACTACTTGAGAAGAGCTGCATTATTCTTATATGAGAGAGAAGAGCAATCAGCCTACTTTTTGTTCTTTATACATAAATATTTGTTTAAACTAGGAGAAAAAGCTAAACTTGGAAATTGCCACTATATATTCAGGGTAGAAAGGAGAGCAGGTCTCAGGGTAATCTTTTCAGCTAATATATATAATCAGTTGCCATTTCAGAATCAGCCGAGGTTAGTTAATCAGTATGTAGCGATCCAAGACCTTTGTTCTGGCTTAGATTCCCCTGTTCTCTTTTTATCATATGTTTTATGATTTTTTCCCCCAGAGGGATGGGAGACAGCAAAGAGGACTAGAATAAGAAGACAATTAACAAAGGTAGTTTTGTTAGCGGTGCCACTAGCAGTCCTAAAGCCATGCAGGAGTAAAGGTTAAAGGCTGATGGTCATAGAAAATTTGGGATTTACAATTAAGACTTAGGACATATGTGCCAGCAGTGTCCCCATTGTCCTGGAAATACACAAAACAGTAGCCTTATGCAAAGTGAGCTACATACAGTATTTAAAATGCCCCACAATACTTCACCCTTTGTTTTTATTTTTTCCAAAGTATAATCTTGTGAGGTGGGACTGAATAATAGAGTGAATGTTTAAATTTTACAGTAAAAGACACAAAGCCATTAATCCTCCCCACCCCAAACTTCTGCTCTGTTGCTTCAAACACACTTACCCCATTGTTCTTGCTACTCTCTGAAGCAGTTTTGGAAGTCGTCTTTCATTAGTGTCTTTAGTTAAACAATTGTGCTGCTTCAATATCTTGATTTCATTCAAAACATTTACTTTTCATGAACATTTTGACTTTGGAGAAGAGCCAGAAATCACATGGTGCCAGAGCTGATGAATAAGGTAGACGAAGAGGACACGCGTCAGTTTATCTGAGCCTTCCCATTGGATGGCACTTGGCAGCAGTGTCCACCTCAGAAAGACGTGTGACCTATATAACTGCTTCAGAAAGTGCCAGAAACAATGGGATGGGTGTGACTGAGGCAAAGAGAATGTTTTATGTGAAACTAATGATAATGCATCTCCTCTTAATGTAATAAATAATTACCATAGTGTTTGATCACACCTTGTATATGCTGTCATTTATTGAGAAACAATTCAGTGCCGGATATCACGTGTCCAAGATTATCTCATCCATGGGACAACTTTTCACAATTGCAACAATCATTATGGTGCAGGTTGGGAAACTGAGTGTCTTAGTTATGTCTCTCATTGCTGGGACACAATACTGGATGGTCATAAATTAAAGGAGGAAGATTTACTTTGGCTCACAGTTTGTAAAGGTTTCAGTCCATAGCCAGCTGGCTTCAAGGTGGCATGTCAGAAGGGCATTGCAGAGAATTGCTCACAGCCTGACAGGCAGAAAGCAAAGAGAGATCGAAGGAGAAAGAAGGGAAGTACACCTTCCACGGTGATCTACTTCCTCTGACCAGCATTCACTTTCCAGCATCACATTTAGTTATAAACTCATCAGTGCACTGATGATTATCGAGCCCCATGATCCTATTGCCTCCCAGAAATCCCTCCTCTAAGTGTACTAGGCTTTGTCATTTAGGCATGAACTGTATCTCCGAGACTCAGAAGAGTTTAGCAAACTTTATCTGTTCAACAAATGTTGCTTGCAAGTCTCGTTGTTTTAATAACAGACATAGTTTCTAGCCTTTATCTAGTGTTTCTTAATCAAGGGGAAGATTTGAAAAATAATAGACTCGATAATTTTTATCAAAGTAATATTTTGCTATGGAAACTTCTGTAATCCAATTGATTAAACTTAAGGAAGCAAGGGCTTAGTTTGTTAAAAGGACTTAGTTTGATATTTTCATTGGTTTGAAAAGGGTAGTGTCCCCCAAAGTTCACCCATATGTAAAGACTTGGTCCCCAGGGTACTGGAATTAGGAGATGCTGTGGACCTTTAGAAGGAGGGTCATGTAGGGGATCTCTAGGTCATTTGGCGTGTGTCCTCCAAACATGGATCTCTCTCTCTCTCTCTCTCTCTCTCTCTCTCTCTCTCCCTCCCTCTCTCTTGCTTCCTGATTTATGATGTAAAAACTCACTCTGGCATCCCTTTTATCACAATGTGGCATCGTCACCAACCCCCAAACAATGGGGCTGCCAAGTATTAAATTTGAACCTCTAAAACACTCTGAGCTAAAAAATCTTTTCTTCTGAAGAGACTTGTCCCAGTTATTTCATTATAGTAACACAAAGCTGATTGATGCAGCATTTTAATTACATTCTACTCCTCATATGCCTTCACAGGAAATCCACCGAATTGTCCATGTTGCCTACCCAGACTTCAGCATGAACTCATTTATCCTGTTTTACTGAAGGGGTTCACTTTCTCCGTGCACGGAACTGTTCACAATCCAGACTGTGATCTTTCTTGTCTACATTTTTGCAACTCTTTGATCTTCTTAGCTCTTGTCTTCTTCCCTTCAATCTATTTCTGACACAGCTGTCAATATGAATTTAAACACGTAATATGCAGTAAGTAAATCGATCCTATTTCTCCTCCTTTGCTTTCCACTGTTCTTAGGATAGAACCTAGACATGTTAGCACAGCAAATAATGTCTCCCATAACCTAGTTCAATGTTGGCCAATATGATATGAGCCACACATCTCATTTTAAATTTTCTAGTAGCCATATTTTAAAAGGAAAAATACTTTCAATATATTTTACTCAAAATATCCAAAATATTATCATTTTAAGATACAATAAATATTTTTAAATGAGTCAGATATTTTGCAGTCATTTCTGCTTCATCATTCAAATTTGGGTGCCAAATTTTAATCAGAAATACTTGATATATGTTTAGATTTCTTGCCATTTACAATTGAATTAATAACTTGACACTCTCAAAAAGTTCTAAAACTACTTAAAATTATTGCAATAACTGAATCAACAATTAAATTAAAATTAAAATTCAGTTATTCTGTCTCATTAGCCACACTCAAAGTGCCTGACAGCTACCTGTGCCTAGTGACTACCATACTGGACAACACGGATCCAATCTAACACCTCCTTAAATCTCTAAAGGCAGGGACAGGTTGTGTAATCCAACACTAAAATCTGTTCTGTTAACAATGCAATACAAACAGCCTCAAATTCCAGGAGCTTCAAGATGCTTCCTCTTGCCTCAACACTATTACAATTGCTTCTTTCCGATGCTTGAGGCTTGGGAATGTGCACTGGGCCTTTTGGACTGGCAAAGTGCCGTTTCCCATACTGCAGCATTATTTTTCTGGTAATTATTTGGTACTTATCTGTATAGATTGTGGAAGCCGTGTGTTATGAACACAAATGTCAGAATTCATAACAAATTCCAGGACAGAAAAAGTATTTAATCAGATATGCTTATCAAGGTTCTTTCACCCCTTCAGAAATGTCCAAGCTGTTTTTAAGCTGGTACTGTCCCCCTGGCCTGCCTGAAGCAGTTGATGAACTTTCTGGGTTACATAACTTACTGTGAACTCTTTTTCTGGACAGAGGAGGTGATGGTTCTCAGAGTACTGACATGAACATTTCCTGTCCTTCCTGGCTAATAAAGAACAGTCTTTCCAGGAAATGTGTGATATGTGAAGTGTGACATTAAGAGTGCAGTAAGGCAGCCTGAGAATATGGTACGGTTAAGTATGATTAAAAGCAGCAGACTATGAATATTACAACAGGAAATGGAAATGAACAGAAATTATGGGCAAGGCAGTTTTCATTGCACTTTGAACTCAGAAAGATGTTACCCAGAGAAAAGGTACAGGAATATTATTATAATAAATCACTATTAAAATTCACATTAACATCACTGCATTAAAAAATAAGAGGAAAAAAGAGAAATGTAATTGGATTCTGGTGCAAACTAATCAGTATTCTTTTCACAGCTAGAAAGTAAGATTTATACAGAGATACCACTGACATGTTAATGGCCACTGGTGAACAGGACCAAATGGTTTGGTTTAACTACTAGAGATGAGTCAGTCTCTGAATTTAACCTCATACATATGAGCCAAAAAAGATATCATCTAAAAAAAAAAAGATTATCATCTGAGACTGATGCCTGAGTCCAGCCTTAGCAACACATTCTAAGCAAAAGATGTAAGAACTTCAAAGCAATGGGTGGATAGACTATGTCAGAAATTCAATGAGAGAGTAAAAGATGATTTTTAGAAAAATAACATGTATCCGGGGATGTAAAAATCAGTTTCTAAACTTGGAGAAAAATGCAAATCTTCCCTCCCCTTTTCCCTAACTTTTCTCCATACCCATTAGGGTTTGCATTTTATCTGTTTTCACTATAAAGAGAGGAAAGATTAAACATTTGACCCGTCACTCCACTCAAAATATTTTGTCTGTGGGATCAGAATTCTGCTTCTAGTCAAGATAGAGTAGCAGGACCAGAATTACCCTCAGCCTTGAAATAACCCTAAACTTTAAAATAGTGTCCAAAACACTGAAATAAGACAACAGAGGAGAGTAATCTCTACAAGGTAGCAAACATACAAGGTAAATCCCAGTCCCACTCATTCCAACTCACTATTTGAGACAATTTGCTGGCCATGGTTGCAGGAGAGGAAACTCAGAGGAAGCCATGAATAAAGGAGGTGATGCTGAGGAGAGAGAGAAGAATAAGGTGGCCACTCTCCTCAGGACAGAATACTAGAGTGGAGAGAGAGCTGCTCAGAGAATACTCAAGCACAGGAGGAGGCACTGGAAGCCAAGGAAAGAACTACCCAAGAAGAGAGGAGGTAATAAAGTTTCACATAGAGGCAGAAACAGTGGTATTCTCACAGTATAGGTTGAAAATCCTCATGACTTTGTAGGGGCAGGGAATGTATTTTTGAGACAGGGTCTTGTTATGTAGTCCAGGCTGGCCTTGAACTCACTATATAGCTTAGGCTGGGCTTGAACTTGTGATCATCCTCTTGCCTCAGTCCCCCAAGGCAAGGATCACAGGCTTGTACCACCATGCCCAGCAAATCCTTCTGATTCATAGAATTGGACAGAATACAGATGGGACTTACTTCAATAGTGGTGAGTAGTATTTATTATGTAACATAATAAACATAACATTATTATGTAATATAATAATGGAATACCATTCCATTCCCACCCAAACCTTAAAAACTATATTCAAAATTACCAAACCATTTCTAGATTATTCTATTTCAGAACAAACTGAAAAATATTTATAAAAAAATTTACAATCCAACAAAATAAAATTTACTATGAGTAGCATCTAATAAAAAAATTATCAAGAAGAAGGAAATAGGTATAGAAAAATCAATCAAACCAAACCAAAACTCAAAAATATATTGAAGAAAAACCAGCCAAAATCCAGTACTTCCAAATTTGATGATCATTATGGATACACAGATCCAAGAAACTCAAAGAACCCCAGGCACAAGACTATAATGAAAACCACACTGGGATACAGCATCATCAAATCACAACTAATGATAATGAGAAAATCTTAAAAACAATCAGTGAGAAAAGACAGACTAATAAGGATGTCATAAATTCTTACTGGAAAAAGTTAGTAAAACAACATCTTAATGTTCTGAAAAATAAAAATTGTCAACAGCAAAATTGTTTTTCTAAAATTAAAGTGAAATAAATATCTTTTCAGATTTGCAAAAGTTGAAACAATTCAGGGGTTGAGGTATAGCCTAATGGTAAAGTGCTTGCCTAGTAAACATGCAGCCCTGGATTCAATCCCCAACACAGAAAAACTAAAAAGTTCAGAGAAAGAACGTATCATTAGCCCTTGTTAATGTCATAACTAACTAACTAGCTAAATATCACTGTCGTAAATAGACATAAAAATGATATTCTTTTTCTTTTGCAGGATAACTAAAATGTTCTCCTACTGATTTCTTTAATGAACATAAATCAGCAAACTAATCCAATACTATATATATCCTAATAAATTTTCTCCAAATTTACTGGAATAAGTATGGGCTTTGTTTACATAGTACACCATTTGCTTAAGAAATGCAGGACTTTCCCTACCTCTGGAATTAGAAACAAGATTTCAGCTGTAATATATTTATGGAATAGATCAAAACACATCATGGTCACCAATCAGCTTGTGATAATAACCTAAACTAATGACCTTTGTGTTAACTAAATATGTCATACATGTTTTTGTATAAAGGAGAACTGTTTCCTAACATACTAAATATAATTGTCAGGCTTTTCTAGTCTCTCCTCCTCCTCCTCCTCCTCTTCCTCCTCCTTTTTTTTTTTTTTAATACAGAGTAGATCAAGACAAAGAAAAGATGCCAGTTTCCATTTCTTCTCTTCTTGGAAAAGTTCTAGAATACATGTGTCCCATAAACTCTCTTTCCACTGAGAGCTCTGAGTTTCAGTGCATAGATCAAAGAAGGCACCAAACTTGTTCCACCAGTTTCCAGGGCCACCAAGTTGGCACAGGTGCATGGCAGTGTGGGCTCAACTCCAGTTCTCTGTCTTGGTCTAAGACTTTTTCTCCTTGGTGACAATCCATAATGCCAGATCCACGTGTACTTTCAGTCACACATCTGTCTTCTCTATAGTCCCATTCTGGAGTAGTCGTACCATACTACTCTTTTTGCTAGGATATCTAGCTATGTGAAGCTCATGTACAAGCACATGAGAGGACACTGATATTCCAAGACATTATTCTTTATCAAAGGATTCCTAGTCATGATTTAAAGATGTATGTAAAAAGACAAACATGAGTGAAAAAGATGATAATAAGCAGGTAAATCTAAAGATTGTTAGCAAAATACCAGAAAATTTCGATATCTGACCAAAATTTTTTTTGCCTCAGTTTGTGCCTCAGTTATGCTCAAATTAACCATGTAAGTGGAAAGTCTTAACTTGATGACTGCTAAAGAAAACATTCATTAAATTTGTATTTGATTGAGTTTCATCTTGAACGTCAGGATTTCCTTTCACCTACTGAGCAGGCCATGTGGAAGAGCTATAGAGTTAGAGCTAAAGAGGTATTTCTCGTCTCTGGCTGGTGTGTTTGGATATTTTTGGCAGTTAACACTTGCATTTGTTTGCCCGATTATACAGAGCACTTCACCTTATGTGAACTTGACATTTCACTTTTAATATAAATAAGTTGCGAGGAAAGCAGTAGTCATTTAACCCTGTGCCAACCAGAATAGTTAAATGCAAAAAGAGTTTGGAGGCTTCCAAATCTGATTGCTTATGTTGAAATGACAATCTCCTTGAAATAACACAGAACTTACTGGTTCAAGGAAATGGTAATGAACAATGGTGTTTTCAGTTTCCTATTCATCCTCTCACTGTAGTTCACAATAACAGTAATAAAACCATCTTGCATCTTGACTTTGTTAGATTAATTTATTGATAAAAGCAATGTTCCGGTTTTGACCATTTCTTGGGCAAAGTGTCTTCCCCTCTGTGTCAGCACACATGAATGTACGACCTGTGTCATGCAAATATCCTAAGCTTTGTCCGACCTTTCTCTCGCTAGGGAAATGAATCTATTTCTCTTGTAGGTTGCTATACAGATAAAATGAATTGTGAATTTGAATTTGCCAAGTGTCTAGAATACAACAGATGCCCCATAAGTGTGAGCACCTTTTCCCTGCATTGTCTTTTCTCTCAATAGCTGATCCCATGGTCATGCGACCTGTGGAGGCAGGTCTCCTTGCTTGCAGTGATGGTACCCGCTTGTTATTTCATACTCTGTTGTTATTCCTTTAAAATTCTCAACACTGTTTGAGAAGGGGCTTATATTTTTACTTTGTGCTGGGCCTTCTAATTTTTACAGTGATTCTCCTTTTCCCTTTTTTCTCTTTTTCCCCCTTTTCAAACTTCTTGGGTCAAACAGTTGTTCTCTTGGTTGTCTGGATCAGTCCACACATGAGTTGCCCTCAGGATGTTCTGGCTCTGGGCGTGATCCTCGTGGCTGAGCTCCATTTCCCTAACCTTGACAGAGACCTCACACATCTTATGTATAATACTGTCACCTTGCTTCTTGTTGTAAAGCTTGTGAATTGGTCAAAAAACACTTCTGAATGCTTAAACCTTTTCTTAAAAGAATGTGATTGTCCATAATTTCCAGCTGACTCAGCCTAGAGGTAGTACAGATCTCATCAGCAGCCACATTGTCAACTCCAGGAAATTAGACCACTGTAGGTTATACGTGCTATCCCTGAGTCTTCTGCACTAGGGCAATACTAAGTGTTATGAGGCCGAAGCTTAGATAATTTGAAAGCCCTCTTTAGAAAAGAAGTACATTAAAGATATATCACTAACTGAAATTTTAACAGAGTATGTTACCTTAGCTTACACATAGGAAGAAGTTCCTACTTTTCCCTAGAATTATCAGCACTGTTATGTATAATATTCACTAGGTTATAAGCTGACCCATCTAACAGATATCCAATAAATGTTCATTGACTTCATTAAATACTAGCTGGTAATTGCGAATGTTTTATCTAGATATTTATGTCCTCAACTAAATGATAAGTATTTTGATAGTATAGATGATTGTTATTTATTCAAATCTTCCATAGTATTAATGTTAAGATGATAGATAGAGGATATGTTTCAGAATACATTTGGTTGTATAATGTGTTTCCATAGTCATGTAACATGTCCCCTTGCTGTATGTTGGGACATAAAACAAGTGCTTCATCTTTTTAGGGGTTATTAAACTGGTAATCTGCCTTCCTACTAACTTCTAAGTAGAATGTATTTTAAATATTACCTGGAGAGGTCATCAATTTACTGATGAAGAAGCAGTCCAAAGAAATTAACTTGACTTTAAAAAGTAGTATTACAACTGGGTTAGAATTCAGACTGCTCAAATTGGGAGTCAATAATTATTCTACTACAGAATGTTGGGTGTAGGTCTAAAGGATAGAAAAAGGAAGAAATAGACATTTTGTGGGATTTACTTGTGCTACAAAGAATTTAAGCTTCCTCAACATTAAAAAATGGTTTTATTTCATTGGTTTCATCAGTAAAAGCAGGGAAATTAATTTGCCTTCTAAAGAATCTATTGTACTGAAACATGAAGGAAATATACAGAATTAGAGTGGTCATGTTTCACAGAGATAATGCTTATGATTTATGGTACTGTCCCATTATTTTTTAGAACTCTTAATTTATCTAGAATGTTGAATTTATGATTATTTTATCTTTCTAAAAGAGAAAAAAATTTTAATTATGAGTATTACTTAATTACAGTGCAATTATGAGGATGCCTTCTAATCTTTGATTTACCCTCTTTTCTGTTTTGGTAAATATTAAAAATTCTATATTGTTCAAAATAACCCCATTTAACACGTAGGGAAAGTATTACAAAGTGCTCAGATGACATAGGCTGGTTACCCAATTAGAAGACTGCCCTACTTTTGGAAGATTGTGTACTCACACTAAAAAGATCCTGAAAGAATAATTTCACCTGGTTCTTTGGGGAGTTATGTTCTCATTCCCTCCTCACTCCCTGTTGGAACAGATGGCCAGTCTCAGCGGTTATTAGTTCTGGCTTCACAATAGTATTCGCTGGATAATCTTTTAAAAATATCACCCATGCCCTATCACAGGCCGATTCAATTTGAACTCTATATATCTGTATTTTAAATATATTGTTTTAAATGTTAAATGCCATGAATCTGAGGGGGATTTTGGTCCAGGATGCAAGCAAAACTCTTAACACTAGTCAGTATGCCTGTGTCCCGGCAGCGGTTGACAGGAAAGACCTTGGTGCTCACACCAAGGCTCTGGATGAAGAAGCAACTAGGGACAGAGCGCAGCTGCCACCATGAAGAGGGAGGCAGCGATTGACTTGGCCTAAGTCTGCAGGAAATGAGGGTAGGATGGAGGCAAAGGACTGGGAGGGGATTTGATGGCGCTTTTAGGGGACGGAAATCCTGTTTGGACTGAACTGTTGAGGATAGTCAACAAGAAGAACGCTTTCAGTGCTTTAGGGTGACCTACCAAATCCAGGAAGGAAAGAACAGCAGCTCTATCTCTGAATCTCAACATTTATTTAAACTATAATGTTTCATTATTCATAGGGATTAACATAGGACCTTACAAGTATTACTGTATTTCCCTCCACTCTCATAAATCTAATCATATTTATCTATCTCATTTTCCCTCCTTAGATAAAAGAGCAAAGAGAGATTGGAAAGGATGAAAAAGAGAAATTTCAAAAGTCTATGAGATTAGTTTTGACTCCACAATTTAAATCACATAATTCTACCATTTAGGCTTAGAAGGGACCAGCACCTCCTCCGTGCCCCTTTATCAGATTCTCCTACAGAAAGACATTAACAAAAAGACTTATGGCTTTTGCTAAAACCATAAATAATACAGTATTTTTAAATACTTGTATAGTAGAGTCTCTAACAAACAAAACTTGCTTTCTAGAGTTGGTTCATATGATTTATGACTTTTCAAAACTTTTACAGATAATCATAAATTTTAAAGCAGAAATTCAGAGGTTTAGTCTATCAAACATCTTTCTTGATAAAAACTATCAATTATGAGAATATTGCATTACCCAATTCCAACCTTAGAAGTACATGTGGCTAAATATAAAGAACATTAAGTGGCATTTGTACTTCAAAGTAAGAACTCCATATGCTCCCATTTCCCCCACTGACACAACTACCACTTGACTACTGCTCTTTCAATAGTTTAGGAAATGTACTGTTAATTCAGCGTCTTCAAATGATTCAATGGAAATAAACTAATTGCCACTTGGAAAAATTGTTGAAATACAAGCAGAGAACCTTACACCCAGATTAGCTGGTGGTTTTTCAGGTCTCATATCAGGTTGCAAATAGGCTGCTTTTAGACCAGCTAGGTTTTTCCTTTCTTTCTTTCTTTCTTTCTTTCTTTCTTTCTTTCTTTCTTAGGTCAGGGAAAGTGAAAGAAAAGCAAGTAGAAAACACACAGAGAACACAGCACAACACACATGTGCATGCACACTTTCTTCAGCAGCTTAGGAATAAGCAGGAAATCTAAAGAACATGTTCTTAACAATAAGACTTCAATAATAATACTGAGTAGAAGTTCAGCCAAATGGAGCTGACAGAAGCACAGGTGGATGTCCAGGAGATGCTTGCGGTGTTTCTCTCTGTCTGTCTCTGTCTCTCTGTCTCTGTCTCTCTCTCCCTCTCTTTGTCTCTCCCTCTCTCTCTCTCTCTCACTCTCTCTCTCAAAGCTATTTTTCCTCATCCTTTTATTGAGAATATGAGCAATGAAGCTTATAGTATTATGAAAGCATAAGCTCATTTATATGTACACTTAAGAATGTAAATGCACATATCATTTCTGAAAGAAGCATTGAGTTGTCTGTTAACTGGAGAGGAGGAAACAGGTCATCTTTGGTGCCTCCAGCTGCAATAGTGAGTGATCAAGACAAGCCAGCTTTAATGTGTAGACCCTATTGTCCCACCCTGCTTAAATCAGGGTATCTATCAAGATATAAGCAAGAACGCATGGGAATGTTCTATGAGGTTGGATAAAAAGAAAGTTGTGAGTGTGTGAATGTGCATGTGTTTGGAAGAGTGTCTGTATGTATGAGAGGAAAACAGAGAGACGGGAGAGGGAGAGGGAGAGGGACAGAATGGTACAGGGGGAAGCTATAATGAAAGTTGAAGCCCTCGTTTTAAGAATGGCCTGACAGGTGAAAATGACCAAAAGACCAATTCCAAGACTGCCCAAATTCTGTAGGTGCTAGATACATGAAGAGTGTTTTCAGGCCCCTTCTTATGTGAAGATGTAAGCACGGAGACTCTGGGCTCTGGTTCTGCAGGCTGCTGTCAATAGTCTTTCACCAAAATCATCCTAATAAGTGCAAAATGATTCTAAGAATGAGTGTGGATTTAAAATAGTTCGGATAAATGTTTAAAACACTAGAGAAAGACACCAAAAATGTATAAAGTATTATATCATGTTTATATGTTATTTTTAAAAGATGTGTACTTACAGACCACTTTTTAAATATTGTCTAAAAATTTGGAGAACAGAACTGGTGAAACTGGAGAAAGTGAAGGAGAAAAGAGATTTTCTAGTTCTTGTAATATGGGAATAAGGTGTTATATGCCAGTTTAACTTATCTAGTAGACAATAAAGATACTAATGAATTCTGAACAGCTTGAATATAATATGAAGTGTGTGGTTTGAGTGATGTCTTGGTTACTTTTCTTTCATTGTTGGAACAAAATACCCAACACCCCAAATTAAGGAAGGAAAGGTCTATTTAGCTCACAGTTTCAGTCTGTAATCAGCTGGCTCCAAGGCAGGGTGGCATGGCACAGGGGCAACACTTTAAGGTAGCAGAAGACAGCAAAAGCAGCAAGAGCAAAAGCAGGAGTGAATGAGACTTCTTCCCTCCCTTATGTTGTTAAGTAGGCTACCACCCCCCAGGCCTGGTGTAGCGCTCACATCATTTCCATGGCCATCTCTTACACAGACTGAGGACGTTTACAAAGTAAGGACCCTGGCTCTCTGCTGAGTTGCTTAAATTTATAAACATGTCAAACTGGCACAATGAATTAACCATTACAAATGGTTTCTGAACCACTTCTGACCAGGAAGTCACTGGGATGCATTCAGTTGCTTCTAAGCCACACTTCTGCTCTGAAAGGGTCACTTGATGAGAGGGGTTGGATTGGCAATGGGATGAATATGATCTTGGAGCCTGGCTCCATATATACTATGCAGTTATGCAGCACTTACACATGTTAACCTCTGAGCCCACTGTTTTCTGCAAAACATGAAAGTAACATCTACTTTATTGTTTGTTTTGTGAATGGAATCAGCCAATAGAAATTAAAACTTTTATTACTATTCTTAAATAGTAGGTACTGGCACTACAGATAATTTATGCTATCTGTCATCTGCTATTGTCTCATCCTGCATCTGTCCCAACATAGAAACTAAAATTGATTGATTTCATGAACCTTCTACAGTGATTTGCTGTTTGTCAGGTATTCTTCTAAATTCTGCATACATAATGACTCATTTAGTCCTCGTAAGAATCGTAGGAAACAGATACAATGATTATCACCCCCATTTTACAAATGAGAAAACCAAGGAATGGGGAAGTCAAATAATGTGCCCAGAGTTGTAAAGCCTGCAAGGAGGGAAACCAGTATCCCAGTTGTTTACCGATCCAGAGCTTGCTCTTAGCTCCTGTGTGATGCTGCCTCTGAGCAAAATCAGTAATATACCCTAAACTCTTCAGAATAATTGACTTTTTCTAGGGAAGAGTGTGATGAATCTCCAAGTCAGAGATGCTGCCTTCTTCTTCTCTCCTGTCCATGAGTCTTGGCCACTTTCCTATGCATGAGACAAAAACACTTTAAAAGACAGGTTTATTTCAGCTCACAGTTTTAGTGCATGTGTGGCTCCAAGGCAGAAATAGGATGGCATAGGGTAATAGCAGAGGAAAGATGTTCAGCACATGACAGCCAGGAAGAAGATAGAGAAGGCAGAAACTGTAATGGAGATAGAACCTTCAGGTCACCTCCCCAGTGTCCCACCTCTAACCAGATCCCAACTCCTAACAGCAAGCCAGCTATGAAATCACCTGTGCCCTAATTCACTGATAAGTACAGCAACTCCTAGATTCAATCACCTTCTAAATACATGAGGCTTTAGGGGGACATTTTAGATCTAAACCATAACAGGGTCTATCAGTTAAATACAAACTAGTTAACTCGCCGTTTTTCTGGGCAGTAGCAATGAAGTATCAATCACAGCTCCCCAGGGCCTGAAGAGCCTGAGGTCAGGCTCTGGGTTCTAGAGTTTTCATTTCTGTAGCTGCAGTGCAAACAATCAGTATGCAATTGTGCTGGAGTTTACTGTTTTCAATAAACATATATTGGGTACTCTCTGTGTGCTGCAGACTAGCGTATGTGATCAGCCAAAAGCATTGTGACCAGAGATCATTAGAGAAGAAACCAAAGCAGCAATAGGATAATAAGTGTGTCATGTCAAGTGAGTTGAGGGATGTGATTCACAGGTGGGGCAAGCCAGTTTCGAGTTGAGTCTACACAGGAATGAGACTGCGAAGAGAATATCCTGGGTGCTTTAATCTTTGCACTGTAAAATGTTTTGATACTCACTGTTAGTTTGTGAATTGTAGTCCTTGGAGGTACTAGGATACCAGAGAGTTTACCTTCTGGGGATTCAATTGGAAGATTATTCTGTTGTGAACGATGAAGAGAAATCTCTCCCTAAATACTTTCAGAGCCTCTAGGGCCTGGCTCAGCCCCTTTTCAGATTTCCCACATCGTCCTTTGCCTGGGCACATCTCCATCCTCCTCTGTCTCTTGCAAATGTATCCTAAGAATTTGCTTATGGGTCTCTCTCTGACCCAAGGTTGTAGGGAACAGTTAAATCAGACAAAAGAGATTTCTGCTAAAAGACTTCCCTGAGCTCCTATGAACTGTGAATCCTCAGTTTTCTCACAAACATATCTGACCATAGATTCTCCTATGAGGAATAACTCTCAATAACTCATAGGAAAAGAGTCTAAAGAACTTAGTTTGAGAAGCACTGTTCTAGCTGCCAAGGAGAGAGAAATAATGAGACAAGGCCTCTGCCCTAGAGGAGCTCAGAATTTATGGAGAAAATAGGGAAGAGGCAGGCCAAGCATTGGGCACAGAGGCACAAAGGCCTAGAATTATGAAACATCATGATCTGATCGGGAACTTGTCATTAATTTCAGTTGAAGCATGAGGTCCTGCTAGGGAAAAGTCTACCAACAAGCCTAGGCAGAGGCAGATGAGGCCACATCAGAAAAGGAATTGCGTGTGAAGCATTGTGATCTAATGGTATCTGGTAGTAAGCAATGAGAATTCATTGAACCATGGAGTGAAATCCTCAGCTTCCCACTTCAGAAAGAAAATTATAGAATGGCTTTCAGGGCTGACTGGGAGGTTGTGAAACTGGACTGGTGAAGGAACTACTGGAATATCCAGGTCAGAGCTGCTGAAAGACGATCAAGAAACTCTCTGTGAAGAAGGAAAAGTGAGCAAAGCCACTAATAATTACAGACAAAATTGACTTACTGACAGAGAAGGTGATGAGGCAAAGATGACTATGTGGCTTTAGGCTTGGATGGCTGGGTGGAAGGTGGCATTATTACCCAGCAAAAAGAGTCAGGGTGGAGGAGAGGAGCATAGCTTCAGTTTGGGACATGCTGACTTTTAGGGTCACGTGGGATCTGTAGGCACATTTATAGGTTTGGAGTGGAGGCTTGAGATAGGCCTTTGGGAACTGCCAACCTAAATACAATACCTGAAGTCACAGGAGTGGATGAGGCAAAGTGAGAAAGAAAGTGTCAAAATGTTAATCAACAATAGAACCCTGGAGAACAATCTCAAAACAGCTTAGAACAAGGGAGAACACGGGCCAGCCCAAACCTGGCATCTCCCCTTCCCATCTGGGCCACAGCCTTCACATTTGTGAACTGCCTGACTGGACCCCTGTCTCAGGCAGCTCAGGGAGCTCTAGGAAAACACCACAGGCTAAATGGCTTCCACAGCAACATTTTATTCCCCACAGTTCTGAGTTTAGAAGTCTAAGGTCAAGGCAGATGCAGATAGAAGCCTGATAAGGGTCTGCTTTCTGATTCACGGATTAGCAGTTTCTTTCTGTGTCCCCTCATGGCAGAGGGAGGAAGCTGACCGTCTTAGGAGACTGTAAGGGCACTAATTCCATTCATGAGGACTCCTCCCCCATAGTCCCATCTCATACCAGCAACCTCCCAAAGACCCTACTTCCAAAACCATCGCATTAAGAGACGGACTTCTGTCTTAGTCTCTGTCCCATTGCTGAGACACAAAAATCCAACACATGCAGCTTAAAGGAGGAAAAGTTTGTTTTGGCCCACAGGATCAGTGGGTTCATTGTCAGCAGGCTCAAACTCAGAAATGATATGGCAGAAAGGTCTATCACAGAGGAAAGATACTCACAGCATGGTGGGGAGGGAGTAGGCAGGGAGACACCATCTAAGTCACACCCACAGTGAGCCACCTCTGCAAGCCAGGCTCCACCTAACAGCATGCTCTGCCTGACTTTTGCTGCTTCCTACCAGGTGCTACCATCTAACAGCACATGCAGTTATGAACTCATCAGTGGACTAATCCACAGTGGTGGCACTCTCATGATCCAAACACATGAGGCTTTGGGGGACACCCGGATGTAACTCATAATGAGTTCCAACATATCAACCTGTTGGTCAAGGGGCAATAAGCATTCAGTCCACATTGCCCTTCTGAGGTACATTTCTCCTGGGCCCTCTCCTACCTCTGTGCTCACCCAGCTCACCAACAGCAGTCCACTTCCAACACCAACCCTCTGCTGTTGACCACTTTGTCCAAGGGTAACCTGGCTCAGCATCCTCTCCCAGCCCCAGAGACCAGGCTCTAAAAGATCAGCAAAGATCAGGGTCCGGAATCACCCTCTGAAGAGCTATGACTGAGTTCGTGAATGAGATGGCCAAGGTAGAGTTTTAAATAAGAAAGAAGAAGAAAGAGAAATGTGGTCTATAACCTGCTTTCAGGAGAGTAAGAGAAAGATAGGAGCCACTTTAAGGAATACCAATTGCAAAAAAAGGAAGACTGACAGAAAAAAAATAACCAAGAGAATATAGTGGTGTACAGACTAAGAGTGACAACCACGAGATGGGCAGGTTGTCACAGTGTGGAAGGCCACAGGCACTGCAGAAGCTGCCCAAGACCAGACCCAATGGATCAGAGAATACAGAAGTTACAGAAAACCTGCTCATGAGATGTTCCAGTCATAAGATGGCAGAACCTAGTACAATGTCCCCAACTTACAAATGAGTTCCATTCCAGGAAAATGTTTGTAAACTGAATTCATTTGAAAGCCCAATAAAATAAATCTTAAACACCTTTGATATGAATACACAACATAAAGCCTAAAACATCAAACACACACAAGTACTGTATACTCACATACTGTACAGCAAACACACAGCAGCATAACTGTGACAAGGTCTGGCTGACGTGTGAGCTACTTCTGAGATTTCTTCACATCAACATGTGTCCTTAATGCAAAGTCCATTGGTATCTGTGAAAGTTTTCAACTTGAACATTCATAAGTCAGGGATTCAAGGGCATGAAGACAAAAGGAAAGCTCTTTCAAAAAGTTTAATGATGTAGGACAGTTAAAGAAAATTTTAAGCATCTTCTAGGTCCAAGACACTGAAAAAGAAAAAAATTAAAAGTTTCCAAAGTTGCCTCAAGGACCAAAGAGTCTACAATCTAATTGAGAAAAGCTACACACTAACTTAAAATGTAAGACATTGTAGAATTGTTCAGCATTTGCTTTACTCAGCCCTATTCTCATTTGATGGTTTTGTCTCTAATTTATACTGATGACTTCTGAGCAGTGCTTTGGGTCCAGACCCTCCCTTTCATCTCCAGAACCACAGTTCCTCCTGAATACTAAAGGCCTCCAACTTAGCAGCTTTCACTCTGCACTGTAGATTCTATAACTGAACTAGAGATCATTTCAGTCATGGTGAAACTGGGGGCCACTTTACTATAAATGCTTATCTTAGCTCTAGGTCTTGAAGGCAATGGTCTTTCAGCTGTGTTTCCTGGAGATACTTCACTCCCTTTGGTTTATTTTCTAGGACCTTGTAGTATTTATAAAACTCTTGTCTCTGGCATTTTTTTGTCTTTGTCTGGCTTTTTTTTTTCCTTTATAACATTTCTGTGCTATGCTTTTTTTTTTTTTTTTGGTAATTTCCTGAGGTGAACTGACTGACCAACATGTCTCCTCTGGCCAAAGTTCTAGGTAAGCTTCAGGTTGCAGAAAAGTCACCAAAGGGGTCTGTATTACTCCTCATCTGAGGAGTCCATGCACCTTCCTATGACACAGGAATGCTCATGACTACCTCCCAGAGTGGAGCAAATGACATGAGATAGTGAGTATGTCTTAGTTCTCTCTCATTGCAGAGACAAAATACCCAATGCCCAAAGTCAAAGGAGGAAAGTTTTATTTAGCTCACAGTTTGTGAAAGTTTCAGGCCATAATTGGTGCCTCCAAGGCAGGATTGTTGGGCAGAAGAGAATAAATAGTTCATGGTGGGGAGACTGTAGCAAAATAATAAGGGAGAGAGAGAAGACAGTATTTTTTGTGTCCCTTATATTGTATGCAGGCTACTTGTCTTAGAGCGAGTGTAGCACTCACAACTTTAATCCCAATATTGGACCATTAATCAATCACAAACTCAATAGACTTGGTCACCTCTGAAAAAGCTACCCCCTCATGACTACATGAGACTTTGAGTAGACACTTAGACACAAAACATAACACAGTATAAATCCTCTTGGGATTTTCCCAAATACTTATGATGGGTCTGGTGTGCATCAGGAATTCTGCTAGACATAAATGTGCTAGGAACTCATGAGTAAGTAAGTGAATTGTTTGAGCCAGGTGACCCCAGGATTGAGCTAGAAAAAGGCAAGAAGCCCAGGGCCCAGAGAGCTGGGTAGAGACAAGCAAGCCCTGAAAAAGTGTCAGGGAGAGACAGGAGGGGGCCTTCTAGGCCTGGAGAGGAAAGGGCCTGCTGGGTGGGGAGTAGCATGTAAATGGTTCACTGTGGCTGACTCAGAGTTCTGGTGTGGAGGAGCAAGGGCCACCTGGAAGATGTGCCTTCAAGCACAGAGATATTTCTGCTTTGTCCTGAAGGCTATAAGAAACCAGTCTGAAGTTCTGTGGTCACCGCCACAGGTTTACCTGCTAGAAAGAACCCACCATGGGTATCCTGAGTGCAGCTGGAGAAAGTGAATCTATATTCTAGACCAGAAGCAGTGCTTTTCCCTGTTTTGCACCATCACCTCTTGAGGAGATTTTTGGACAGATTTCCTACTACTTCCTATGATTTTCTTTCTTTCTTTCTTTCTTTCTTTCTTTCTTTCTTTCTTTCTTTCTTTCTTTCTTTCTTTTTTCAAATCCAGGGCTTTTCAAATGCTAGGTAAGTACTGTACCACAGAGCTACTACCCCAGCACTCCCATGACATTTTAATACCACAGATACACTATCTTCTCCTTTATGTATAGTTGTATTTAACAAAATAAATGGGTTTTTTTTCCCCCATTCTTATCACTTCTACCTGAGAACCAGTTTTGACTTTCTGGAGATGATAACACGACAACAGCCCTGGACTGAGCCCAGGGAATGCCTACCAGATCCCTCTCCACCTGTTGCCACACTTAGCACCCAGCTTGTCATCAGCGTCCTACAAGGATCTCTCATATCATTTGTGTGCAGGCAGAAGTTCTCTACCTTTGAATTTGGGTCAGAGAAACCTTTGATCTGTGTATCACTGGGTACTCAGCGGCATCCCTGGTCTGTGTCTTTACATGTTAGTAGTGCCTCCCCCCTCAATCCCCTAATTGAAAATCACTACTTTAATGCTTTAGTCCCTCATTCCTCCATTCTAACAAAATAATATCAGCAGTTCTGCCCACTCCTTTTTTATCATAGGACTGGAGAGAAGCTAAAAAGGAAAAGCCCTCTCCCATTACTTTATAATCTTTTCACCCTACAAAGCTACTTCTGTGTCTTTTCTTTATGCAGCACTGATGTCTCCATCAGGGGCCTCCAGGTCCCAAGTTGATAATCTCATTACAGCTAATCCTGTTTACTGCCATTCTCTTGGCAGAACAATCTTGTCAGGACCCAGGCTCTTTCCTCGCCACCCATGGCTCTCTCTGTTCCATTGTTCCCCTTGACTGTGGCCTGGCTGCAGGCTAAGCTTTCATTGATAGTTTATCCTGTTTACGGGGAGTCTGCAGAAGGGCCTCATCAAATACTTCCATCCTTTCCTTGAATAAATGGCTCCCTTTGATCTGCAGAAGGCAAAATCATGTTTATCAAAAGCTGAGCTTCCTCTAGCTAATGATAGAGACATCCTGTCCCAGAAACCTTCCCCAAAATAACACTTTCTAAAATTCAGAATATTTTCAAGCTTTTTGTTTTTTGTAAATTTTGTTTTCTGTAAATTTTGTTTTCATGCTATCTCTGGTGACAAGCAAAGGCAGAGGCTACTTTCCCTAGGTTCATGAAGCCCAGGATAATAGGATGTAGAACAGGTTATCGTCAAACATGAAGGAAGGACAAGGTTGATGATAACATAAACATTTGGGAGCTAGAACAATATACAAGATTAGTGCTGGCCAGGTGAAATCCCTTTTGGTATTGTCAATTCAAGACCACACCAAAGTTATCTAACAAGGTGAAAAAGAGGTCAGAATTGTTGGTCATCTGAACAATAGGGTGGGAGAAGCTGGCTCATTTAATGAGAAGTGGGATTTTTACACTTCTGAGCTTTTAAGAAATTTCCAGATGAAAGGAAATTCTCATTTGATCTCACAGTGTGTACCCTGGTTCAACAGTATCACTAGGAACTTGTTAGAAATGTGACAACTCAGGCTGCACCCTGGATACTGAATCAGAAATTCCAGAGTTGGAACCCAGTAATCTAGTGCTGACAAGCGCTGGAAGTGACCACGATGCCCCCGAACCTTAAGAACCACTGCTCTGCTCCCACAGTGCTCAGACTTCATTGTGTAGGTACAAAGCAGAATCACTTTGGAAGCTGATTAAAACTCGGGTCCCTAGACATGATTCCCAGAGATGCAGAGTCACTGGGTTTATGGTGGACCAGAGAAGTCCTCAGGGAATCTGGGGGTGATTTGGGGACAGGTGGTCTAAACACCAGGCTCAAGAAAGTACTGGTCTATTGAATAGTAAAAACTTTCCACAGATTCAGTTCTGTTCTGGAAAATCTCCCTTAGTGGCTAAAACCAAGCTACAGAGCAGTTCAGCTCCCCTTCCCGGGCATTCAGTGAAGCTGGCTGCTCAGGTTACCTATTGGCTCTTTTCAGGATTCCTCTGGAACTAGGTTAGGTAGGCCCTTCAGTTCCTTTCCCCCTGACGTCAGACACAAATCCATAGCTCCGATCCTGAGATGGGCTCCCACTCCTGGTCTGGAAGCAAAAACTCTATCCCATTACTACTTCCTTGAACCACAGTGCAAGACACGTGTGGTTTTCCCAGGAGTTTTGTTTTGCACAGCTGATGCATTCCAGGCATTGCTGGGATGCGTTTCCCTTCTCCTCTTTCTCTCCAGCCCCTGGGCTGAGCCATATATATATAACCAGCCTCCCAGCGTGCACTCCTCAAAGGAGCCTGGCTCTGGGACCAGACAACAGCCTGTCTTGCCCTGGACCGCACTTTCCAGGGCCACCAGCACCTCTTGATTCTGCCTCGGAGGAGGACCTGATAGCTTGGTGACATGGCTTTCCAGGTGAGCAATGATGAGATGTGTCTCCTTCCTTCCAGGTTTCGACTCTGTTCATTTAGATGGCTTTTTACCTCCACTGTAATGCCAGTTCTGAGCCTGTAGGGCTCTGACTTTAGTTCTTCATTCCTGGTCCCACAGAACAGCATTTCTCACATGGTTTACATGTTTTCAGCCTAACTCTTTCTCTAGCCAGTTCTTGCCACCCTACAGAGATGCTTCTCCTTTTCCCGCACTCAGTGTAACCATGACAGCTCTTGTTTGGAGACCTAGAGTAGTAATGGACTGGGTCACAGCAGGACCACTGTGTACGGTTAGTCAGTTTGTGCATTGCACACAGACATTTGGGGAAGGAGGCGAGTGGAGATGAAAATCCAGCATCCACTCTGCTCCTTAAGATGAGTGCCTGGTGCTGTGCTGTGAACAATTGGAGAAAGGTATGTCGCTTATTTGTTACTATTTTTTTTATAAGAGAAATACTCATATAAACACACATAAGTTAGATTATCAGTCGAACTATAGGAATATGTCTCACTACCCTGTCATTATGTCAAAGGGAAAATTCTTAGAGTGCCTGAGAGTATTTTGTGAGTAACAGTTTCTTTTTTCATTTGTTATGAATCAACTTTAGTTTTTAGTGATGTTCTAGGTTTACAAAACTAACTGAGCAGAAATCGCAGAGTACCCTTGCCTCCCTCCCCGCCACTTCCACCTCACTCTCATGGTTCCCAGCAATTTACACCCAGCATTGGTGTAATACTTTTGCTGTAATTGGTGAGTAAATATTGATAGAATACAAGAACTAAAATTCATACTACACACTAGGCTTCACTCTGGGTTGTACATTCCATGAACTTTGACAGATGTATGATGATAACTGTGTACCATAGAGAAGAGCATTATTGCTCTAAAAAATACCTTGTGTTCTGCCTACTCAAAATGTCCTCTCTTCTCTCCCTTCCAGAGACTATGGGAACCACTGATTTTTTTTAACTCTCTCCATCATTTTGAGAAAGTTATATTTTTTGTTTACAGAAGGCACTATCCACTAACCCAAAGTCACAGACATGCTTCTGCCCCAAGGGGCACCCCTTTTAAAACTGAACAAAGATCTTACGGTACCTAGCTAATGCCTTGAGACCAAAATCTAACCCAGTTATGATCACAGGCCTTTCCTTGGGACATTCCATTGTCTCCCATATCCCTGTTTCTCTGTATCTGCTCCATCTTTTTCTTGGTAAACATTTCTGTCCTATTCTGTTAGGGCCACTGTAACAAAAATGCCATCCACAAGATGTATT
Organism: Hydrochoerus hydrochaeris; assembly: GCA_004027455.1. Taxonomy (NCBI): domain Eukaryota; kingdom Metazoa; phylum Chordata; class Mammalia; order Rodentia; family Hydrochaeridae; genus Hydrochoerus; species Hydrochoerus hydrochaeris. The sequence goes on along the minus strand of PVLA01002125.1, from coordinate 130,537 downwards.
AAACAATTTAATATTTATTTCTCACGGTTCTGGAGGTCAGAGAATCCTAATTCAAGGTACCAGGTTGATTTAGAATCTTATAAAGTTTACTTCCTAGTTCTTAAACTATCTTCTCCCTGTGTCAACTCATGGAGAAAAATGGAGAGAGCTCTCTGGGGCATTTTTATAAGGGAGCTAATCCCATTCATGAAGATTCCTCCCTGTCTCAGTCACCATCCAACCCCCCACAATATTGTCACCTAAAGGGTTAGAATTGTAACACAAGATTTGGGGAGATACAAACATCCAGTTCATAGCAATCACCTTATGCTCCCTGCCATCTACCCGCCCACCTGTCTCTTCCTTTTTCAATGCTGCTGCTATTGCTGTCCAAAGAACATTCTGCAATGCTGAATGCCACCAGTGTTCCACATCTGTGCAGTCCCCTGCACCAGCTTCTAGCTGACTGTGGTTCATGGGACAGAGGAATTGAAATTTTAAATCCTACTTCACTTTAATAATTTAAATTTAAATAGTCACATGTGGCGAAGTGACTATCACGTTGGACAGCACAAGTTTTAAGGTTTTAGCCCCGCTAGTTTTCCCATTGCAATAGAATTCATAACTTTCCCCCTATCTTTATTCTTGACTTTCTCCCTTCCTGAGCCTTCCCCAATCACATAGAACAGAAATGATTTCTCCTGATCCTACTGTTGGAATAGTTGGCTCCCACATTATCACCTTAAATGCACATAGACAGTTTGTTCATATATGTTAATGTATCTTGTAAAATTTCTTTAACTTGTGAAATTATTTATCATTGCTTGCTTATTATACCTTTTCCGCTTTCCCTCTGTTGTAAATCGCTCAAAATTCTTCAAAACTCTGTGCCCCGAGGAAAACAGAATGATTGTAACTAATGCTTCCTCTTGTGATAGTTGCAAGTGATGGCTGGTGGGTTAATTCATGCCATTTAGATACCACAGGCACCACATTCAAGGTATAAAAATGGGAGAAGAAACAATAACATCAAAAGAAATTAAGAGTTTATGTCTAAGATTCAGCAAAGAATAGAGTTAAAGAGTCACAGAATGTACCACTTAGATGGCCGGCGTTATTTCTAAGCACATCCTTGCCCCCAACAAACTGGTAACATTGGTCCTATCACTTACCCTCTCACAGACTCAGCTTCTATTTCATAGAAGTGGAGGTTTTGATCATATACAGCAATCTGAGATGTTTTTAGATTGCATTTCTTCTTGGGTCAAGCATAATCCTAGAAATAACCAGGAATGTTGAAACGAATTTGGCCACAGAGACTATTTCACAGAATTCCACCCACACTCAATATCCCCTTTCTCCACCTAGCAATATTTGTGATGAACGTACCAACTTTCTTGAGGATAAGACCAAAATAATATTTTAAGAAGCAGCAACACTCAGACTGAGTCATTGCTTCTGAGTCTGGTGGCCATACTGACCACAAAAGCTTGTGAATACTCTATAGGGTTCCTTAAAACATCTGCACAAACCTTTTATTTCCAGTGCTTTGAACAGAAATAAACATAGTTGGTAAGACCAAATTCTACATTCCACAAGCAGATGAAAAACTAAAGTATAACTCCAAGTCCCAGCCTATGTGTGGACTCCTTGGCTGGTCCTCTCCTGCCAGCATGCCCAAGTAAGTGGTCACTTAAATGCCTGGCTCTGTTGCATAAGCAGTAGGGAATCTTTGTATATATAAAAAAGCATGAGCTGGGCTAAAGTAAAATTAGTATTCTGGAACTTTTAATGTGCACATAATTGCCACTTATGCTTCCAAACTAAATAATTGGCTAATCACTGCTAAAATATGACTTACCTCTCACATGGATTCACAATTAAAGAGGGTCTGAGAAAATTGTCCTCAATCAACTGTCCAACCATTTTTCTTCTTGTTCCTATATAAATTGAGAATAGGAACCTTGTGAAAGGAAAATGCAATGAAGGCAGGTCCCCTGCACAGGTCCTACTGTAATGGTTCAAACTGCCCTTCAGGGTCCTTGACACCACTGGAGTCACAGTTTCATTTTATTACCACCTGGCTCCCTCCATCAGCCTCGCCAAACCTGGTGTGTAGTAGGGAGTCAACACGAATCTTTAGAATGAAACACCTAAGTCATTTCCATTATGCATGTCGAACCTCTGGGTTAGGAGCTTCTGTCTCTGAACAAGTAAGTTACCTGCCTGTATCTTAGTTTCTCCTTCTGTAAAGGGAGGATAATAATGGCATTCACCTGACTGAACACTTGTGAGACCTGAGATAATGTGTGTTAAGTGCTTAGAATAGTGCCTGGGTGTGTGCTGAAGATTCAGCAACTACCAGTGGTGATGATGGTGGTGATGGATGTGTGATAAACACTTCTTATGTGATAATTCTTCTTATTTTCTACCATTATGGAGTTTTTCCCCTTACTTGAAACTTTTCAGCTATGTTTAACAGGAATGCTGCGTTCGCTTTGTATGTTATATAGGGAAGTGTGCCTAAGGAGCCATCCAAAGCAGGTTGGCAGTGGTATGGGGTCCCTAGGGGCCAAGGGAAATGTACAAGATATTTTCCCACCTCCTCACTCTCACCCTTCTGTTACTTCCCAGACTTTCCCTTGCACACTTGTGTTGACCCTTCCTTCCTGAAAATCCTCAGCTTGCAAATCAGTCTCCCTGTACTGATTTGCCTCTACTCATTGTAGAGGCAAATGATAACATCTATTCTGATGTTCAAATGATTTACTGGGAGAAAGTGAACTATTGAGGTCTAATTTTCTTTATAGTTGACAGGAAGAGAAAATAGTAGAAAAAGATTTGAGGCTAAGTCATCTCTGATAAATTACTTAATCATGTCTCCAAAAAAACCCACTAGTTAAGTGGTTATCCTCAAGATGAGATTCACTTTCTGGGACTGTGAGAATGAAATGAGGTAAATAAATGAGGAATAGAGTTCCATTAGTGTTTCTAAAGTGGGAACAGTGAAGATTATGTCACACCTCTCTTTCAACTCTATCCATTCCAGGTTCTCAACATAGAATATTCATATCAGGGCTTTTTTCTGTCCCTAAGGACTCCATTACTAAGTGATGAGGCCTCTTTTTACCTGAGGACAAAATGGAGAACATACACACACACACACACACACAAACACACACATATGTACCTGCATACACACATGCACACAAGCACACACATACACACATATAAACACATACCTACATACACACATATAAATGCATGCATGCATACACACAAGCATACACATTCACATGCATACACATATGCACACAGATGAACATGTATGCCTACACACATGTACACACATGTACACATACATACACATACACACACATTTTTCTTTTCCTCTTTATCCCTTTATATTATTACTCTAATTTGCGAAATAAATTTTCATAATGCTATAATTCCATTTCAGTGTTTTCCATATACTGTTCTTTAATGGAATAACTTTATCAAGACTTATATTTAACCCCTGTCCATTTTCTTTGGATTTAATTGTATGAGATTTGAGTTTTATAGCATTTTCTGGAATAGGTTTTGGGCTGTTGAAATTGAGTAACTGATCATTTATTTGAGAACTGACCCTTATAAAATTGCATTATTTTTAGCAAGCAATATTATTTGCATCAATTTAATTCTTTTTATTACAGAATATTACACTGTAATATTCATTATTATTTGAAGTATTGTATAGTGTTTTGAGCTACTACTTCTTATTTTAAGTTGATCTAACAAGATTAATACTTGTAAAAAAAAATGAGAGAAACAACTACATTATACTTAAATTAAGGCAGTTTCCTAAAGAATATAATTTCAAAAATGAGATCAGCACCATTGAGCTGCTTAATGTTAAAAGATCATAAATATTAAGAAGTATATGCATACTTTGGTCCATTCTAATCTGCTGGGTAGAATGTATAAATATATTGCTACATATAGACAGATGATTTGGAAAACAGAGTGAAGAGTTCAGAATATTTCCTAAAGTTTTCAAGAACAATCTTGGTTCTAAAGAACACATTGAGGACAAGTTCATATCTCAATATGCCTTTTATCCTATGGGAAAGCCATTCCTTTCAGAAGATTAAGGGGACTAGATCTGAAGATGCCCAATTAATGTATAGAGATTGAAAGCATTTTTTAAAAAGGCCTTCAGTGATCCAAACAAATATGGCTTCTGGTTTTCATGAATGCTTTATTCTTTTGTTTATTTTATTCAAACTGGATATCCTATAACAATTCTAATCAGATAAAACACTTAACATTGAAATAGTAAGGAAGAAAAATGGGATTTAGTTAGAACTGAAACATTTATTTCTATCATCTGTAGCACTGACTTTTGTAGATCTTTTTAACAAGATGGATTAAGAACATTAAAAGCCATGGGAATGATGTCCTGCATACAGTGTTCTTTATATTCTCTTTGCCTTTACTTCTCTTTGCCTTTCTCTTTGCTTTACTTCTCTTTGCCTTTCTCTTCCCTCTTCTCTTTTTTCTTGCTAGGAGGAGTACTGAGCAGAAAGAACTACATAACTGTAGCACTGAGAATTTGGCTTCCCAGGGGACAGAATCTCTGGGCCACCAGGCCAGAACTTTCTATCCATGTGACCTCAAGCTAGTGGAACCTTAGTTTATTCATCTGTACATGTTACTTCACATGTTAACATTTTCAGCACTAAGTTGAACAATGAGGATTTTGCTTGCAGGAAAATGGCTTCCCCAAGTGCCTTAATTTTTGTTTTGATAAAACATTGCTATAGGTCAAAATGGGCTTCGAGACATGTAAAAATGGATGGAGTCAGAAATATAGATTCCCAATTCTAAGAGACCAATCAGAAGAAATAAAACGCAAGGCCCTTGGAATCCTGACCCCTAACATGGCTGTACACTTATCATATGTGCTCTGGACTGTCCTTCGATGGACTTTTTAGCGTTAACGTACCTAACTGGGATGAAACTGGTAAAACTAGAGGATGGGAAAATGTGTGGGTTAAGAACTTCCAGTTCATGTGTCTTAAGGAAAACATTTTTAATTTCTTTAAATCTGCATTTCAATCTGATCATTCTTCGCCCTAATTCATCCTCACCCACGAAGTAACAGACACCACCGTCTTTAGATGCCCTTGCATTATGTTTAGGATGAAGTCCCAACCACGGCCCTCTAGATCTGTCAGCTGCCTGTCTCACCAGTCTGATCTCTCACTCATTCTCTTAGCTCCAAAAATAGTGGCCTTGTTTCCAGTATTTCAGAATTGCTACTTGACATTTTTTAATGCCTTTGTTGACAGCATATTAATCATCTGCCTTCAGGGAATTTCACTCTCAACATCGTATCACCATCCCTTTGCCTTAGTGAATATTAATAACAAGGTTTAGCATCTTTTTCTCCGTGAAGCTTGTCTAGGTTCAGGGCCTGTTATATGCATCTTAGTTTTTTCCTTTTTCATATTCAAGGCTTTACAATGTCTCTTCCCTCATGAGACTCTGAGATGTCACCATCTGTGCATACAGTGGTGCTCAGGTTGAGTGAAGATATGAGATCTACGTTTTTTACAGTTACATCTCAGAATCTAGCCCCTGGCTCCTTCTAAAACTCACTAATGGTTGAGTGAAGGCCTCCCTAACTACCTCCATAGACTGATGAAGACTAATGAAGATGATAAATGTACAGTGCTTAGTTCAATTCTTGGCCATAGTGAATATCTCAGTCAGTAGTGGCTGTTGTTAATGATGCAAATGTTTAAGTGATGAATTTGTTTTATTTCTAAATTCTTTGGTGGGTACTTCTCTAAATGGGAAAGTGAAAAAAAGATAAATAAGCTGTCACTAGATACCCATTCTTCTGAATACCATTTAAATTTTAAAGCAAAACAAGACAAAATGATGTGCCAAGTCTACAATTGGAGCCAGGACAGACAATGGCTTTGATCTGGTGGATCCAGTGCAATTGTATATTTGCAGAAGCCTGAGATCTGGGTGCATGCCAGGTGCAGGCATTCATAACCCAATTCATCAATCAGATGTCACCAGTTTAGAAATCCTTTTTCTCTTTAAGCAGAAATAACAGCTATGACTATGGAACCTACATGTTAGCACTTGGAAAATGAGTACAGTGAACATCACATAAAAGCACAATTTACAAAAGATAATTATGGAGTCCACATGAAACTCTTATATATGAGTCTTCTTCCTGAACAACCGAAGATGAATACTGTACCTTCAGCTAGAATCTAAAAAAGGATTTTAATAGTAGAAACTAGGTTATACAAACATTAAATCATCTTTCATTACATATTTTAAATAAGTATGTGGTTTACTTTCAGATGATCATGTTGCTTATGTTATGAACTTTACTGAAAATCTAGCACAAGCTGGATAGTAATAATTCTTGTGTTGGAAGAACCTTCATACATCAGAGGAAAGAAGTTAGTATGCCATGTGTCAGGGCAATGCTTCAAATTCCATTTTTAAAGGCTGGCCCAGAATTGTGTGAAAAGGGAGCAATAGGAGAGATTTGAGAAAGGGCAAGCAAACTATAATACTTCAGCATTCTCCAAAGTATTATTCCTTTACCCCTAGTAGCCCAAAACTCTGGCATCTTCTATTATTCTCTATCAATAGATTTGGTGTATCTGCTAGGGATGCATTTGGCTGCAAGTAACAGAAATCCAAGCAGCAATGGCTTCAACAAATGGGAAGAGTGATTTTTACACATTACAGAAAACCATAGTTAGATGGGGGCTGGTATTGTTCACAGATCATGATGCAACAACAAACCCTGGTCCTTCTGTCTTTCTCAGATGTCCTCCACAGTTTCCCTCCTTCTTATAGTCCAAGATTATTGCTTCTGGTTAGGACATTGCTTCTGCTTTTGAAGCAGGAGAAAAGAAGGAAATCTATCTCCTTTTAGCAGGAAATCAAAAGCTTGTACCAGCACCCGTAAGGATGGAAAAAGTGAATATTTTGCTGGACAAATGTTTTGTGAAGGAAAAGGAAGAAATTGATATTGGATAAGTCACAGAGATATAACACTTGGTTTAGTGATTTATATTATCCTGGCTGTAGATGGGAAGCAGGGCAGGGGAGCTGCTGACCTGGAAGAATTAATCATGCTCTATTCGTAGGGAGTAAATGAATAAAAGAGTTGATAGGTGATTTCTAGCAGCTTCCAAATCTGTAATTGTTTAGCTACCAAAAGAACTCATTGATAATATATTGCCACTAACTTACATTTAAAAAATCATTGTTATTTTGAATAAGATAGCCGTTTTGAGCTGAGCTAGATGCACTTTAACTGAAAGAAGGTGAGAGATGGGGTGACCAGTGTCAACAGTTGTTAGGTAACTCTGGATGACTGTGTATCCTGTATTTTAAAACTATCCCTACCTTCCTCACATCCAGGTTGTCATGTAGAACTCTTGCTAAGTGAAAAAGCAATCTGAAAATCTCTATTTCTTCCTACTTGCAGAAGCTGCCAGAGCATTTCTCCTTCTGCCCTTAAGGGGAAACTCATGGAGGTCACTGAACATTGGGAGCCCTTCTATGCTCAAATTATGTTTCTAAAGCAAGGGCTACGATAAAGTAACCTCTAAACACGACTCTGGCAAAAGTCGGTAGCCTTGCTTATTCTGGCCGTGTTTCTGATGCAATCCAGGACTCTGGGAAGATTTGCTTTAATTACTACTTCTTTTGCCCTCTTCTTTTTCTGACACTAATGCTCTCTTATATAATGTGCAGTACAGTTACCAAAACTGAAAGTTTCTTTTTTGAGCTAATTAAAGGAGTGCAATTTGCACTTGGCTTGTTTTCTCTTAGAAGATCTGCTTAAATTAACATGTGGAACTGTTTTTCCAAGGCACTTATAATTTAAATTAAATTTCTTTAATTTGGGAATCTGAGTGAACCTTTTACTTTTCTATGACGATAACAAAAAGACTTACAATAGCTTCTAATTTTTTTAAGGTATGCAACAGTTTATGAAGAACATTTCTTTTCAAGTCATTTTCTTCTTTTATAAATTTTATTGTAAATATTTGATGTTTGTAAACATGACATTATGAGATGCATATAGATGGTAAAATGGTTACTACAGTAAAGCAAATTAACATATCTATCACATAGCTACTTATGTGGATTTCACACAGCAGCAATCTACTTATTTAACAAAAATCCCTAGAGCAATACAATTTTATTAGCTTTAGTCATGTTAACACATGTTGTACATTAAATCTCAGGATGTGTTCATCCTGCATGTCTGCTATATTACATCCTTTGATCTGCATCTCCCCAGGTTTTCACCCCTCTCACTCCCTCCTCTATTATTTTTTCTCTATCACTACATATATTTAACCCTTTTTCCCAATTCCACATATGAATTAGATTATGTAACGTTTTTTCTTTCTGATTTGGCCTTTTTCACATGGCATAATGGTATGCAGGTTCATTCATGTATGATAAAGTGTAGGATCTCCTTTTTGAAGGGTGAATTATTATATTACTTATATACATTTTCTTTACCCATGTGTCTATTGATGAAGTTAGATTGTTCCCATTTCTTAGCTATTATAAATAATACTGTAATGAACATGGGTGTGTAGATCTCCTTAAAAGGTGGTGATCTCAGTGTCTTTGGCTATATACCCAGAAAAGGTATTGCTGAATTATGTGGTCGTTACATTTTAAAATTTCTTTATGGTCCTTCATACTGTTTACCAGAATGGTTGTATCAATCTATCAACATTCCCACCAAATGTGTAGGGTTCCTTTTTCTTCATATCCTTGCATATATTTCTTATTTCCTGATTTTTTTGATACTAACCATCTTAATGGTTGGGAGGTGGTATCTTACAAAGGCATTGCTTTAATGTGCATTTCCCTGATGACTACTGATGTTGAGCATCTTTTTATATACTGACTGGCATTTGTTATACATTCTTTCAAGAAATGTTGGTTCAGGTCTTTCACATATCTATTAATTATATTATTTTTCTGAATTGAGTTGTAAGAATTCTTTATACATTTTAGATATTGGGGCTGGCAAGGGCAAGGTCCTGAATTCAATTCCCAGAACCAATGAATGAATTAATTAATTTTGGATATTGACGCTTCATCAGATATGTAATATGAAAATGGTTTTTCCTAGTCCTCAGTTTGCCTCTTAACATTGTTAATTTTTTTCCTTTTTTGTGCCCAAGATTTTTAGTTTAATATAATCCCATTTATTTATTTTTGCCTTTGTAACTTGAGCTTTTGGTTGGACTTCTCTTCACCCTAAATATTCAAATAGGTCCACATGAGAATTAGTTAATTTCCAAAAATTTTTGCTTGAAACATAATGAACAGAAATTAACATTTTCATTAATGCTAGAAAGACTAAATTATTTATGAATCATGAGAATATTAGTGTACATTAGAAAACCAGATTTTATACAAAATGTATAAATCTTAATTTTTGCCTTCAGTTCAACAGTAACTCAATGTAACAAGCATTAACTGAGCACCTCACTTATGTCTGCTCTGAGTGTAGAGAATAAATAGACCCTGAAGTGCCTGATTTCAAAGGATTCTTCTTTTTTTAAGAGAAAGCAAACAGAAACAGAACTTGCAATGGGGTGAAGTCCTGATAAAATGAACTTAATATGCTTGTCATACATCATAGTTTACTTTGCAGAGTGTCGATTTACCTCTGTGATTGCGTGGCTGACTGGGAGCAGGGAACTGTGGACCCCTTCTCTGCATCCTCAGACTGTCATACTAGGCCAAGAAATATCACTAGCCCAAGAAAAAGACCCAAGTTCAAAAGTGGAAGTAGGATATCATGTGGGATATCATTAGGCAAGCCATCATAAGTCTTAGACTGCGTATATTCACAGTAGGAAATGATCAGACACAAGACAAAAACACTGTGAAGCTGGGCTCACCTTTGCTGGACAGTGGTGAAAGAGAACAGCAGAGAGAGTTTAGAGAGACTGAGAAAGAAATTGGTACTTCTGGGAAGCAGGAAACCAAGTAGAGGGTACATGAAAGTGCAGTTAAGGAGTAACAAAAAGTGGAACTAAGTGCCAGTGACACTCTGATGAGGGATGAATTTACAGTGCATTGGAGGTAAAACTGAACTCCTCAGGATTCAGTTTAGTACCTTTCACAAAGGTCTCCCAAGATGAGGCTTCACTTGTGATTCAAAATATTTCAGCTGTCCTTGTCTTTTTCATAGATCACCTGATGTGAAGCAAAATTTCATCAAACATTAAGTGAACATAATCTGTTTGCATTTGAATATTGTATACACTTATAGCCCATGGCTATGTGCACAAATTATCTTTTCAAGGTATTTGCTCTTAGTACATAGCAACGGCTGAGGACAAAATTTTAAAAATGGCATAAGTATTTGGTATGCATGGAGAATAAACAAACAAGCTTTCTCACCTGTCTTTTGATCTCCTTTCTGCCTGAATGGAGGAGTTACTTGGTCATCTACCTGCTTATGGAGAAAGGCCTTCCAAATTCTGTCTCGTAATTGGCCAAGCAGCAAACTGTGTTATTCATTCATCCTATCAACACATTTGGAGATGCTAGGAACCAGGAAGAAAGAAATTATGAAATGGTCTTTGCCCACAAAAGGGATGTAAACACTCAGTAGAGTGTAATAAGTACTTTATTAGAAAAGAGGGCAGAGTTTTGAAAGAATACAAGAGTGAGCTACCTCTATCTGGTGGCAAGAGTAAAACCTTGCAAAGGAAGTGATAACAAAGCTTTGCAGGCTTTAAGAACAGGGAGAAAGGTGGACATGTGATGAGATTTCAAATGTAAGGAACTACGAGGGTTATATTGTTATTCCTTCCACCTCTCTAGAATAGGTTTGTATTTCTGTGATCCAATTAAGGTCAGATTTGGTTGTGTAACTTGCTTAGGCCAAAATAAAATTTTGGTAGAAATGTTTTTTGCTACCTCTAAGCAAAACCTTTCAGATCCCTGTGTCAGTTTTTCTGCCATGGTTTCAGAGGTTTCAGTTCATGGTTGCCAGGCTCTATTGCTGTTAGACCTGTGGCAAGGGAGGAAGAGCATTGTGACAGGAAGTGCATGGTGAAAAGAAGCAGCTCATCTCATAGCCACAGGGAAGGAGAGAGACAAAGATGGAAGGAGGGAGGAAGGGAGAAAAGGAGGTTGGTAGGAAGAGAGAGAGAGAGAGGCCTGAAAGCACCATATGCCCTCCCTTCTGGAGTCATGCTTCCAGATACCTACTTCCTCCAATTGGGCTCCACCTCCCAAAGTTTCCATTATCTCCCAATAGCCCATTAAGCCCATTAATACACTGATGAGTTTACAGCCCTCATGATCCTATCACCTCCCAAAAAACTTTACCTCTATTCATTGGTAAACTCAGTCCCAATGATCCAACCTGATTCTTTTGCTGCTATGTGAGAAAACTATTTCCAGGCAGAAGTTGCTCTGCTTTTCTTCGAGAATAAATACTCTTAGAGTAGAGCTGAAGCTTATGTAGTTGAAACCACTGAGACATCAGGGCACAGGTTACAACAGCCTCCCTGAGACAAACTGGCTAGCATGTGTAATAAATGCAAAAGCACAGAGCTACGAAAGGACAAAGTGTTTAGTGGCAAGAACTTCAGGGCTTAGAGATGAGGCAATTGGAAATAAGCCAGAAAAATATCTGAACAGATATTTTTGAAGGGCCTTAAATGTCCTACTAAAGAAGTTGAAATTTAAGTGTTAGAAAACCAGGATTGTCTCTTTGAAAATAGATGATAATAGGAGTAGAAAAAGATTAGTATCAGAAAAATCAGCTAACAGAACATTACTGTACACATACTCTATGCTAGCCATTTTGCATTTAATAACTAAGATAACCCTCTGAATAACTCTATGGGTAGATATGGTAATGCTTTCTTTTTTAAAACATAAGGAGATTGAAGTCCAGCATAACTGACTAACTTAACTGTGCCACACCATCCGCAGTGATAGGGTCAAAACTCCATCCCAGGCTGGCTGGGTGCTGAGTCCATCCTCATGAGCACTGTGCTGCATCCTCAGGACCCAAACAAGTAACATCAGCATTTGAATAAAAGAGGTGTGTGAAGGATGTATGAGCAAAGGGGGCATGAGTTAGAGATTAAGGGTAACAGAAATAGACCAGAGATAATGCCCATTTTTAAACTTGCAATGCAACACAGGTGATTAACAAAATGAGGAAAGCAAGAAAAGCCATTTGGGAGAGGAAAATGAAGAGTTCCATTTGGAGTACATTAATTTTGAGAAAAATGTGAAGCATCAGTTAGAGAATACCTATTGGCTATCAGAATACAGCTCTGAGCCAGATGTGGTCATCCTTACCTATAATTCAAGCACTTAGAACACTGAGCAGAAAGGTTGTGGTATAAGACCAGCCTGGGCCAGCCTGAATTACAAGATGAGACCCTGTCTCAAAAACAAACAAATATAATGAGACCCTGTCTCAAAATCAAACAAATATAATGAGACCCTGTCTCAAAATCAAACAAAAACAAACCCAGGATATACACCTGAAGCTCAAGAGTAATGTGAGGTGGAGGCAGATCCATCTCAGGGAGAAGGGTTGAGAGTGGATTAACTCACCATGGCATATAGGGAGAGCCATTTAAGAAGAACGTCAGAAACAAAAATTAGAGCAAATCCATCCTTTAAGAAGTAGATCTGGGAGGAGGCTTCTGGGATGTTTTAATTGCATGCCAACAGAGACAAAGGTGAGAGAGAATAGAGGATGGAATTTCAAAAAGATAATCATCCTCAGTGACTTAAAACTGGAAGAATCATGACGGAACCACAGCCACTCCTGTGGTGCGATCCTGCAGGCGTTACTGAGAAACAAGACCCCACACTCACATGGCTGCGTGAGCATTGTACATCATGAGCATCCCACAGAGGAGGGGGAAGGATGTATTAGGGTACAGTGGGAAAAGGCAGAAAATGAGCTTTCCCAATGATGACAATTACAGGCTTGAGTGCTTATTTATAACTCCAGGACTGCTTATGGACTTTTAATATAACAGGTTCCCATAAATGGGGGAGTGTGCATTGCTTTAATTTACAGGAATTGCATATTTCCAAACAAGGTAATGAAAAGGATTTGAAAGTAAAATCTTTTCTGGAATGCTCCACTACCTGGAAAAACCAGCTTTTCTCTTCTTACATGTTCTCCATTAACACTATTAAATTCCAACAGCCCATAACTAATTAGAATAAGATTAAAGATATTTTTATAGAATTCCCTGAGTTATTTATATGAATAACTCAAAGTTATATAGAGTTTATTGTGGCATATTCTATGGGGAAGATACAACTGTCATGCTTCATAGTAGAAGAAAATGTTATTTTGTGTATTATACAAATGAATTCTTTGACTAAGTTGTCTCAGATTGTTGCAGTATATCGATAATGGTGTTTAAAAAGTGTTCCATGGAAACAAAACTTGGAAATATGGTTTTAAACAGTCTTAATTTTCTTTTATTTTTTTCTGACTCTGAGAGCCTCTATGTTGATTTATAAAATATAGCTGTAGAAATAGGTATAGTATATAGCAGATACTAAGCTTATCAGATCATATATTCCTTCTTTTATTTCTTCATAAACACTTGACCTACTTTATCAAATGTCCTAAGTGGCAGATTATATTTCTGTTCAAAATGCTTGCTGCTCCTCCCTCCAGTATTCTTTTCTATAGATGTATCACCCTTCCCAATCCACTGAACACAGGAATGGTCATCCAATCTGCTTTGATCAAGTGGTTAGAGGTCACCTGTGTCACTTCTGAGCTGATACTTTAAAAGACAGCTGTTGTTCATGTGTTATTTTCACTCTCTGGTAAAAAGCTAACCGTGTCACAGTAAGAGTTTTTTCCAAGTCCTTCCGTGTCCTGTGATAAAAATGGAAATGCATAAGAAATAAATCGCTATTAATATTTTGAATGATTTGCAATCACAGCACACTTAGCCAAAGTTGACTAATATATACTTCCTCTAAATTTCCTGCTCCTTTCTCACTTATTACAGTTACACACTTTCTGTCTCAAACTTCTAAATGATGAAATGTTTGTAGGATTTTTATCTGGATCAGAGTAGTAACTCTGGAAGGTAAGTGGAAAACAAAAAAGAAAGAAAAATATATACATGAAACATTACTTGACAAGTTAAACTCTTAAATCTAAAAGTTACCTGAAATTGTATCAAAGATAGATATTCCCCAACTCAATTCCCAGAGATTTTGTTTCAGTGAAACTGAAGTGGATCCAAGGAATCTTAATTTTCAACCAAATATTATCAACCAATAAAGATACTACTAAGGCAGGTGATCTGTCAGCCAAACATTGAGGAATCTTGCTCTAAAGCCAGTCATTTACTTAGTTTCAGATACATGATAATTGTATTTTAAAAAGCACTGTTTCAGTAGAAAGCGGCACCATGGAAGGTCTTCTGTGGAATCACCAGAAGTATGTATGAAATCAGTTTATAGTCATGATATTTTGGTGCAAAATATTTCATGTATAAAACAGTACTTTCATGTTCAAATGCCTTTCTTATCCATAAACTATGGCTGTAAGTGACTCTTACCTCTTTAAGAAAAAGTGACCTGGTTTAAAAAGTTTAAGTTATGCTACCAATGAAGAACAAGGGTCATTTCAATTACTAGTTACAGAAACCTAATTCAAACTGAGGTAAGCAAAACAAATGTATTGGTTGCAAACTAAAGTATCCATGGTTTTTGAGAAAATTAAGCTTAGTTACTGATTGATAGAGCCAGGGGAACTGAAAATAAGACTTGTTTTGGGGAAAGTGTTGGGAAGGAGGGTGCTATCAGGCAGAGCAAATATAGTATGGAGATTCTTAGGGGGAAAAGACCAGGTAGTTGGGGTACTACCTCTCCAACCTGGAGACAAGTAAGGGTACTGTCTTGGTTACTTTTCTCTTGTTACTGGGACAAAATACCCTACACCCAAAATGAAGGAAGGAAGGAAGTTTTATTTAGCTCACTGTGGAGCTTTCAGTCCATAATCAGCTGGCTCCAAGGCAGGGTGGCATGGCACAAGGACAACAGTTCAAGGCAGCAGCCAGCAAAAACAGCCAGGACAAGGGGGGCGGATAAGCCTTTTATCCTCCCTTGATATTGTAAGCAAGCTACCCCACCCCCACCCCACTTCTGTAGCATTTATTCCACTTCTGTGCCAACCCCTTGCACAGGCTCAAGATATTTACAAAGTAAGAAACCTGGCTCCCTGCTGAGTCTCTTAGTTAAACTTCTAAACTCTTCAAGTTGACACAGTGTATCAACCATAACAGATACTTAGTTAAATACTGAACAGTTGGCTTCAATTATCTGTTTCTATCTCTTGCCTCAGTTTTCTGCCATATTTGCTCATTTTCAGTAGTCTTTCATGAGAGACAAGACAGTGACCACCAATTTAGTAATCTCCAAACTTTGTCTCATTTGGTTCCAAAGCAACCTTGGCTGGCACTGAGGCCAGAAATGGTCTACTTGAACCGAACTGGGCCATATATCCACCCCAGAGACAGAGACTAGATCACAGTGACATGATCTACAAAAGTTCCCCACAGAGGCATTATTACCAGCAGAAACGAGGGCAAGGAGACTATGGTTTGGATGAGCTTCTGAATGTTCGTATGTTGGAAACTTAATCTCCAAACTCATGTTAATAGTACTTGCAGGTGGGACCTTTGGGAGGTAAATTAAGATTAGATGAGGTCATGAAAATGATGTTCCCATGATGATATTAGTGGTTTTATGAGAAATGGAAGAGGGAGCCAAGATATCATGCTTTTTCTGTCTTACCATGTGATACCCTCCACTTACTGATGTACCAGATGCCAAACAGATGCTGGTACCATGTCCTTGGAATTCCTGGGCTCCAGAATTACAAGATAAAATAAGCTTTTATTCTTGTAAACTACCCTGTCTTGGGAATTTTATTATAATAACAGAAGATGAAGTAAGGAAAAAACAGGGAAAAGCCAATATTATGTCTCCGATTACAGATTTGACAACACTTCTATCTGGATCAGCAATCTGGCAAAGAAGGACACTCACAATTTGGAATATTTTTCCCCAAGGGAGATTTTCTCTAAAATGAATGCAACAAAAAATTTTATTTCAAAACATTTGAAACAACAACAAAAAAATAGTCTCTATCCTTGTAGGGGAAATAAAAGAGAAGAACTCAATATTATAGACGAAGTTAGTTCTAATTGCAGTCATAGAAATCTATATTTTCTACTGCAAGGTGGTTAATAAATTTTTCCACGAGATATTTTGAACCTACATACTTATTAACCTTGTTTTAAGTTCATAATCATTTGGATTGCATGAAAGCCAGATTTTCTGCAGACACATAAAAGTTAAAGGAAAAAAAATGCTGGCACTTCTTTTCCCTTTAAGCCAATTATTAAAGGTCAGAATCAGAGCCATTTGTTACAAAAACTTTTCAAAATATCACTTAGGAAAGTAGTTAAGTCTTTATTATGATTTCCATTAACTCTCAGGATTATAAACCAAGAGGGTCTATTCCATATTAAGTCTCTTTTTAGAAGAGTTCTTATTTTGTTGTGCCTTTCTACTTATAGTTCATATTTTCACTTGTTTATTATCATGCAAAAATTTTAGGATAAGGTAGTTCATAAGCAAAGTTTCTCTTGATGTAGTCCTTCTAGCCAAAGAAAGCTACTCTGTTTCTGGCTCTGGGAAGATTATTCATGTTTTTGATTGTGTGTTGCATTGTTGTGGCACCTGTACACAAGTCTTTAACAAATGTTCATTAATGAATGGCTCAGCACAGGAACAATGTGTTTTACATCATGATACAATTCACTGAGGAACTACAGGATTATTCCTGAGATGACCTGAATCTTCCAAGATCTATATGCCAGGGACTTGGGAAATTCCAAAAATGAGAATTTTACAAAGTGGCTTCTTTTTTAAAAAATGTTTAAAAATTTCAATTGACACATATTAGTTGCACACTTTTATGTGGTACAGTGTGATATTTCAATACAGTTACACAATATATTCTAGTTAAAAAACAGACAAATGATCTGAGCAAACATTTCTCAAAAATAGATACAGAAGTGATGAACAAGTATATGAAAAAATATTCACACATCGCTAATGATAGGGAAGTACAAATTAGAACCACGGTGTAGTATCATCTTACTCCAATTAGGATGGCTATAATCAAAAAGACAAAAATAGCATATGTTGGTAGGATGCAGAGAAAGGGTAACTCTTTTGAACTCTTGGTGAAAATGTAAATTAATATAGCCATTATGGAAAATAGTTTAGTATAATTTTGTTTTTTAAATTAAATCATAACAGCTACTTTTATTTGGAAATGCTCAAAATATAAAATAGAGCATGACTGAAGTTTATTTAGGAAGAGAATCAAACCATAGTTAGTTGTGGCTGAGAGCTTGGGCACTGGAGTTTCAACATCTGACTGCCCTGAGAAAAAACTTTGATGCAAATAATCCACATACAGTTTGTAGCATCATGCAGGTCAAGTATTTCTACCCCTTCTCATTTCACATTTCATCTTCTGCAAGGTTGATACTGTAACAAGTGTGCTTATCATTTTCAGACCATTATAGAAAACGCTGTATAGCCAAGCGGGAAGCCAGGCTCTTCAGATTCTGCCAGCTTCTGGCCATGTGAAGGTGATTACCGGCTGTCACCTTGCTGAGCATTGGGGAGCTGAAAAGGCCAACGATATGGAGGGTTTCTCTCTCCCGTCATCCCCCATAGCCTGTAGGAAAGCTGCTAGAATGGGAAGAGAAGAGAGGCAGGCAAGGGAGCTGTCTAGACACAACAGCAGATGTCCAGAAACCAAATTGTAACACTAGTCTTTTTCACTTAGTGTTTTTGAATAAGATCTTTCACCTTGATCTTTTCATGAAAGTCTTGTAACCTCAAATACCTGTTTATGTCACCAGTGTCAGTTTAAGATATTAATCCTACTGGCAGCTCGATAAATGATCTTCAATTTTATCTCAGATAAATGCATCGTAGTTCAATCAATGGTTTTACTTAGGTGAGCACTTTGGGATTGTGTCCATGGATCTGTTTCTATTTAAAGATTTAGTTTTCAGAGTGTTACCTTACTAAATCTCACAAGTTTGTAATTTGGGTGTATTTGGATTTGGGTCCAAATCTTTCCCCCCAAATGGACAAACAAGAGAACCCAAGGTAGCAATAATATATACTTGGTTACTTGATCTTTCCTTATGTCATGTATCTAGCTTCTGTATCCAGATAAGTCTCTGCTGATATTGTAGTGAAAATTGCCAAATAAAATGCCTAATGTCATATTAACGTCTTAAAAATGATGACCAACCTAGCCTTGGAACCCTCTCACTGGTGGCTCTGGTGGCATGTTGACTCTTGGCATTTACAGTTGTTTGCTTGTTGAACAGTGTCATGTTTCTATGGCTCCAAGTGCTGGCTCACATTACAGTCAAGTGGAAGCAAGAAAATTCAAACAGATCTTTCATGGAAAGATATTGCTTGCCACAAGTTTAGGTTTCTTAGTAGATGCACAGAGAAAAGTGAGATACAATTTTTCTTGATTTTTCAAAGATCTTCACAGAAGGAAATTGTGGAGCAAAAGACATAGGCCAATTATGCTAGAAATGGAGATGAGGCTGGACTCTGCCTTTGTGGAAGTGGTAGGAGGGGAGAGAACAGAGTGGTGTGTATGTGTTTCCACAGGGGTAGAAAAAGACAGCCTAGTGTCACAGGTCCGGGAAAATCTGGGGCAGAAAAGTGGATTTCCAGGCAGGCAACTGCAATAGAAAGATTAGATCAGCACGTCAATGTCCTGGCAGATGGGCTAAGTGACCATGGGAGTTGTGGGAACCAGGAAGGTAGTTAGATTCAAGAATGTTAGTCAGGGGCTGGGGGTTTAGTTCAGCGGCATAAGCATTTGCCTTGCAAGTGTGCGGTCATGAGTTCAATCCCCGCTACCAAAAAAAAAAAAAAATGTTAGTTAGCCAAAGTTATGGCACCAGCTTGTACTGAGGTAAAAACTCTATTCTTGGTGTGTGGAGGTTACAGGGACAGCCTAAAACAGGAGTAACACAGTGATTAAATCCTGATGCAATTTAGCCACAACAGTAGCTTCAGTCGCAAGAGAAAGGATAGGGACCCGGATATTCACTGATTATCTCCTGCAGGCATGCAAGACACTGAGCTGGACTACAGAAAATATTTGTTTGTGTATTCAACAAATCTTTATTGAATATGTATCATATGACAAGTACTGTTCTAGACACTACAGAGACCAGAGCTTTGGTCCACCACAAGGCCCAGTTTGCTCTCCCCAGAGACATTTGACAATATCTCGACACACTTGCGTTTGCTACAGTTGGGGGCCATGTGCTGTTGGCACCTAGTGGGTAGAGGCCAGCGGTGCTGCTGAATATCTTGAAATGTGTAGGACAGTGCTATTCTATCTAAGATTTTTCAGCTTGAGATGTCAGCAGTGCTGAGGTTGAGAAGTTTGAGCATGTGAAAACTGTAGTTCTTACCTGAGGAAAAAATGGAAAGCATAGTCAGGTTTTAAAGCGAGAACGAAACTATCCAAGTTACTTTTTTCAGCAGGACTGTTTTGGATGTTATGTTGCACTGCAGAGAGCAAAGTGGAAACAGCACAATTAGCAGAATGTTGTAATAATAAACAAGAAAGGGTGGTGACGTAGAGCACCAGAAAGGTCTTTGATGTTCACAACTTTAACATAGGTTTGACTATCTCTAAAGTAGAAATGAGGAAAGACTGTGACTGTGAGAATGCAAATAGGGTAATATTTAAACTGAGAACAGTGGTGTGTTGTGTTGGTTACTTTTCTCTCATTGCTGGGACAAAATACCTGACACTCCAAACTGAGGAAGGAGAGATTTATTTAGCTCATAGTTTCTGAAAGTTTCAGTACATAATCAGCTGGCTCCAAGCAAGGGTGGTGTGGCAGAGAGTCAACCATTCACAGCAGCAGAAGACAGCAAAAGCAGCAAGAGCAAAAGGGGAGCAGCATGGAGAGAAGACTCTTTCTGTCCCTTACATTGTATGTAGGCTATCCATCCTAGGGGAGGTGTTGCATTCACACCCATAATCCCAGAACTGGACCATGAATCACAAATTCTAGAAGCCTGTCCCCATGACTGCATAAAGCTTTTTTTTTTTTTTGGCGGGGGGACATCCAGACACAAACCATAGCTTGTGTAGACAGGTACGTAACTTACAGAAACCAAGTGACAGCAGTGTGGGTTACAAAAAGGCATCTTTAAGAGCCAGAAAGACCTGAGTTTGAATCTTGGCCTGCCAAATACGACTGTGGGGTGTGATACTTGACAGCTCAAAGCACTGTATTTCCATTACAGAAAATACAGGTTCTTAATAAGGTCATATACATTCATTCATCAACTATGGATTCAATATCTATCTATGTGCAGAACACTGGGGACTTGGTGATGGACAAAAGAGGAAAGATCTTTTTGTCCTCCTTGATTTGACAGTGAAGGAACATAGTAAACACTGATCATTTAATAACAATTATGGTAAGTGTAATGGAGGAATCTAATCAGAATAGAGGATCTGGGAGACTTCTTTGAGACCAAGTAGACAGAAGCCAGGCCAAGAGTTGTGGTGGGGGAATTTTAGGCAGATGAAATAGCATGGGGAAGCCTGTAGAGGGGAAGAGCTTGGGGTGTGTGGGGAGGAGGCAGTGAGCATGGCTATGTGCAGAGGAGGGGAGACCAGATGTCAGGGTGGCTTTAAGCAATGGGCTTTGCCTTACTTGCTTTTTAACTATTTTAAATTGTAGGTAGCAGGACTGGGAATATAACAGTGGCATAACGCCTTGGCAAGTGCAAGGTCCTGAGTTTGATTACCAGTACCAAATAAAGACATAAATTGTAGGTGACAAAAGGCTGGGCAATGGCGAGGGTGGTGACACAATTAGGAAAGTGCAAAAATATAAGTTAAAGTGTACATTTTATTTCAACCATGCATTCATTTGCATCCATGTATTATGGGAGGGGGAATAAGTAAAACTGGTAATATCTGAAATTATTTGGATGTAATAACCATTGAATGGATGCAGGCATCAGTAGTGACTTACAAGTTTAACAGAACCTAGAAAAAAGTTCTGTTACACATTATGTAATTCCCTTTGCTCTGATATTAAATTAGTTCTCCCTAAGTAGATTTCCATTCTAGGAATAGTAGCTAATATTTGAGCGCTTACTATCCATCAAATTCTATTATAAGCAACATGTAAATGGTATATTCTCTCACTCACTGAATCCTCATCAAAACAATCTAGGGATGTAGGATTTATTATTTTCCTAACGAGGAACAGACACTGAAAAGCGCATGGATCCACCAGCCTGAGATCATCCCATAGTAAGGACAGAGTCAGAATTTGTACTCAGGCACTGATTCCCATTCACAAGTTTCAATAACTGTTTTTGAAACTTTAAAAAAGAGGCCAAAGATAAGCAGTATAAATATCTACTTAGTTTGATCACTCCACTTCTCTTCTCATTTTAAATTCATGACTTGGCACTGTGACTTACACATTGGTCTCTTGTGAATTGATTGGTATAACCCCAGTTGTCTAGGATTCCATTTCCTTCTATGGAACTAGTAAGATTGAGTTTCCAAACCTGCAAATCCAGATGTAGATCAAAGACTAGACCACACAGTTACAGGAGAAGAGATTAGAGAGGTAAGAGGGGCCAAATCTTTCAGGTCTTGTAGACCATGTAAGTATTTTGGACTGTTTCTGGGCATAGAGTAAAGTCTGAACTCCTTCAGACCTGCCTGGAAAGAGATGTTGAGGAGACATTTAATGACTTTTCTTTCTTGTTTTTATTTTTATTTTTTTTGGCGGTACCAGGGATTAAACTCACGACCTCGTGCTTGCCACGCAGGCGTTTATGCCACTGAGCTAAATACCTGGTCCCCATTTAATAATTTTTCAAGTAAAGAGAAGCTTCTTGATTAGATAATTTTGAGATACTTTTCTCCAAATAATATTAAAAGACAAGTGGGGTTAAACTATAGCAAGGAAAATTTTTACTGTATAAGAAAAAATAAGCTGGTTGATAATGGATTATAGAAATTTAAAGACTTAACCTTTATTCTGGGTGTATTCCCAGGTAATTCCCTGAAAACAAAGGGTTCCACAAGCAAGTTAGTTTAAGTTAGGCCAAATGCTTTATCTCTCTTAGAAATTTATGATGAAAAATTTATGCATAATGTTTCAGGAAAATATGCACATTAAAGAAAACTTTTAAGTATTACTTAACCTCAAATATATTTTGGCATGAGATGTTTTTCACCAAATGCTTTTTTAGCATCGTATAGAAACATGGTAACATCTGCAATAATCCTGAGTTATAGTAGCATGATTCTATGCTGTCCAATTTGTGATACCATGATGTGTGGTTCTGAATTTTGTAGAACTTAATCCACAAGGCAAGGAAGAAAAACAGAAGGAGATGTAAACATACAGAATGTTTTTAGAGAACCATTCTCAGATAATGGTAATTGGTTACATAAATGGTAATTTGTTACTTGGTTCTGAACTTGGTCACTGATTTTGTGACTAAAAATGTTTAATCTTTGGTTTTTGAAGATCAATCCACAACCTGAATTTATGTTCTGCACTAATTTGAACTTAGACTACAAGTCTATGGACCAGTCACAAAACACTAGAGCTTATTCATTTTAAAAGTTTCAGATTTTTAGTCAGTGTGTAATACATAAAAAATACTTCATAAGTATCTTTTGAATACATGAATTAATATATAATTGAATGAATAATCGTGATAATTACTGTCATCATAAGAAAGGTAATTATGAAACCAGTAGGTATCATGCCAAATCTAGGATAAATTTTAAATAAAATAATTCTTAGAAATAAGAAGGATTTCTTTTTGGTTGTAGTTATTCAATAAAAATTTAACAAATGAGATCTATTTTTGTCTGAATTATACATATTGAAGAGAGTAGCATCTTCTGTCAAAAACTGGGTAATGCTGTTATGTAGAATTGTCCTTTAAGAACATGAATAAATTTGTGTGAATCAGGCAAGTCACTTAATCTACTTGTTTTCTTGTCTCCTGGACTAAGTAATCTCTAAGGTCATTTTCAGTTTAAAACTGTCTATGAATCTATTCATTTATAAATATGATGTTTTGTGCCTTTTTTAAAATTTCCACATTGGAAAAGTACATAATCTTCATTATAAAACCAAGTTTGAGCCCAGATTGAAAGGGCCTCAGGAAAGCACAAAATTCCAAAATGTTTTGCAAGAATATTCTCACTCATTAAAGGAATGCTCCTAAGAGGAAAACAAGAGCTCTAAGAACAGATTTCCCCACAGAGCAGCTGTGAAAAGGCTCCTTCATTGAAAATATGAATCTCAGCAAAAGCAGTACTCTTGTCCAGGGCGGTCTTATTGATTGTGGGCCTCTATGAAGACTGGTGACACAGGAAGGTCCTTTACAATATCTGTGTATCATTATGAGCCAACACTTACATAAATGCTTTACTTATACTAACTTGTTTGATCCTGACCATAATCTTATGCACTGATTCATTATTATCATCATCATTTTAGAGGTAGGCAAATTGAAGCATAATGTGTCTAATTGGCTCAGGGTCATGGACCTATCAAATAGTGGAGCCAAATTTGAATCTAGACTCCTTTCTCTTAACCACTCTGCTATGTGTTATCTTGGATACCATCTAGACCTGGCAAAGGCTGAAATAAACCAATGCAAGCAAACATATTGGCAGGCTTGTGTGCCAAATGCAGTTAAGGACTCCAGAGATAAAATAATAAAGGGCTTTCTTGCTATTCATACCCATCTAACAAATCTGTAACTCATTCTAGGCAGAATTAAAGGACCTCTAGAATAGTTTCTAGGAAAAGATAAAAGCAGAACTTGAACTAGCTTTGAAGAACAGAATTTTGATGGATAAAGTAAAAGGAAAGCATTTCAGTTTTGAAAAACTATAGATTTTAGGATATGTTGAATGGGTTTGTCTGACCAGATTGTTAAGAAACACAGTGGAAAGTTGATACTTGGCTATTAGAAGGTTCTGAATGCTTCAGAAAGGAGTTTAAATGTTATTCTGTAGGCAATGAGAAGCACTTTGACTTTTACTTTGGAGTACAAATGTGGAGATAGTACAGTAAGCTGTAATCTAAGCAGGAGGGATGACAGATTAAATCAGGGCAGTTCCAGTGACAAATGCAAAATCGGGTGGCATGGTAGATGTGATGTGGTACTCAAATTTTCCCTGTAGGAATAAACATCCTATTATCCAAGTCACTGAGAATGTGAGCAACAGAGAACCCTCAGCTGTGAATCTCCATTATCAAAGGTCATACACTCTTCCTAGGAGGGTGATATCCAACAAGTGATTGATCTTGTTGTGGAGGAGGAAAGGCTCTACCTCTCATCCTAACTTGGGACAATTCAGAAGAGTCAACCTAACTTCAGAACTCTGTGCACTGTGGGTAAATTCTTTTCTCTATCTGATCCTGAATCCTTCTTTTCCCCTTAATCTCAAAAGCATAATCTAAGCAACCTCCTCCACACTAACCTGTCTCAGAGTCTGCATTCTATAAAATTCAACCTGCTTCTTATGGTTGTAAGGTGCACAGTAGAAACAAAACCCACAGGTAGACACCTAGGCAGAAATGTGGGCAAATGAAAAGAAGTCAAAGATGATTCCCAACTAGGTGGTTAGAAGGATGGTCACCTACATAAGCTTGCATGTCCCTCCCTTCAACAAATATAACCGGCCCCTCGGTGACTTGTCTGCTTTTCTTCTCGATATATGCAACCTACTTTGACGTATTCATGTTCTAAAGCCACTCATCATGCACAGAAGCACATCAGAAGTCCATATCATGCCTGCATAGTTCCACTTAATCTAGCCTCAGATAATGTTCCTGTATCTTCAAGATTACTGTGTTCCATCTGCTTTGTCTTCCTCACAATTCTGAAGCATGTCAGTCACATGCCTCATGATGCTCTACAGGGCTCTATGGCTCCTTCCCTCATTTCATTTGGCCCACTCTGCTCCAAAACTCTTCTCAGGAGGCCTCCTTGAAGTATTCCATTCAGATCATGAATCTCTGTCATTCTCAGTTTCTTAAACCCTCTTCATTTTTCCCTCAAAGTACACACATATCTGTTTTTTTTCTCTCTACTATGGAAGTTTCATGGGGATAAGAACATTGTTTTTCACTCTTATATCCTTAGTCAGAGACATGATGTGGGTGTGTATTATTGAAAGTCAGGGACATAGGAGGACTGTGCTTTCAGAAAATATGATTTTAAGTTTAAACATGTTGACTCTGAACAATTTATATAGAAGTCTCAGCAGATGTTTAGAAGACAGTTCCCAATTCAGGTTTCCTGGTAAAGAAAGAGAAGAGGGAGTTCTCACAGTACCTAGTGCCCTATGGACTATGTGGGAGAAAATGAGCTGGAACAGCAGTTGGGCAATATTAGTCTCACGAAAGCCTCTTTGAAATAAGGAACAGAATGATCATACTCTTTCAATGAGACAAGCCTCAATACAAAGAGGCTAAATAAAAAGAAAATTTAACAAATGAACAAAGAAAGGAAAAGAGAAAGAAAAAAGGAGAAGAGGTGATTAATAGGCTCAGGTAATTGCAAAGTTCAGAGGTTTCAATCTGAATCATATTTTAGGATTCAAGCTATCAGTTCCAGAGTTGGGTCTGTCTATTTCCATTTCCCAGGTCTGCTTGTCTCTCCTTGGAGGTGACTACATTTCCAGCCAAGTTCTTTCTAAACAGACCTGCTGGCAGGTGATCACTAGAATGGGTTGCAATCCCCTTCTACGACTTGAAGATAGGGCCTCAATTTTTGGACACTTGTTTGAGACCAGGTGCTAACTAGACCTGGAGTGATGAATGATCTGATTAACTAGTTTGGGTGATATCTGACATGCAGCAAAAAGACTCCAAAATCTGATGGTGTGCTTTACTTCCCAGCTCCACACTCAGAGATCTCACCATGGTAGCCTGGAATTGGCCACGCTGTTCCACAAGGGAAACCGGCAAATGCTACCAATCAAGGATATTTTCCTTTGGAAGTTTGATTGCTACACATGTAGGCACAGCACCATATGACCACTTCTAAAGCCAGCCTGTGGAGAGAGACTGAGCAGAGTTCAGGCGCTAAGAGTGGTAGAGAGGTGACTTTCTAAAGAATAATCTGGATATTGTTGCTAAAAAAAAAAAAAAAAAGTGTTATGAATTTTGGAAAGTGGCCTTCTATGTGTTATATTGTATTATCACATCACATCCTATTCTAATTAAACTCAGGGTTACAATTTATAAATCTCTTTGGTTTTATTTAATCAGTGCTATGCAATCTTTTTGATTAAGGAGCCCATTTTCATAAAACTCTAACTGCCCAATGCTTTTGAACAATAGTGAACCACAATACAGAGAAACAGAAAAAGAAGCTAAACATAATCTGTTAATATATAGATTTATTACTACATTAGTCACTGTAAGGGAGATTCTTTATGGTTCCTCCCTCACCCTTGAATAGCAATTTTAAAAAACAAAAAAAGGAAAAAAAATTGATGTCAAAACAAGTAATGTGTCTATAAATTTTAGCTTTTAGCCACCAAAAGTGCTTAAAATCAAAGAGACAATAAATTTCCTATATTTTTATTCTAAAGATTATATGCCAACTTCTAATACTTGTATGAGCTATAATTAGCTTGGATCATTGAAAAACTAAATAGGCTTTAAACATTGAGATCTATTTTAAAATACTTCATCTATTGTCAATAGGAACAAAAATGAATGAGTGATTAAAAACATTACATTTAAAGCAACATCTATTTTGTGGCAACTCAGATTAACAAAGTACATTCTGACCAAGTTTTGAGTCTTTCAATGTAAATTTTATGAGAATAAGCACTTTCTCTGCTCACAGTCATAGCCTTATCATCTGTATGTAGCAAATACTCAATAACTTTGTTGAATATTAAATTTAAAAATCTAATAGTGATAGCAGCAGATTTTTTACTCTGCATCATTTCCTTTCACACTTTCGGTGAATATAACAGGCACTTCCTGCCTATCACACTTTTCTTTATTCAGGAGTTGATCCTCCCTTCATCTCTACACAGTCATTTGAGACTTTTCATTCTTTTGATCTTCTCTCTCCTTTTGTTTAAATTAATTAAAGTTATGTTTCCATCACTTGAAGGAAAGGAATCTTCATTGAACATTGTTAAGGTTTCAATCTAGATTTCCCTTCTCTCCCTCCCCACCCCTACCAAAGTCTCATGTGTTCACAGGTGGGGCATTTGGAAGGCAATTGGATCATGGGGATGATGCACTAATCAGTGGATTAACCCACTGACTAGTTCATAGCTGAATGTGCTGTTAGAAAATAGAGACTGATCAAAAGAGGGGAGTCACCAAGGTTGTGACCTGGAAAATTGTGTCTCCCTTTTGGCTCCTCCCTCCCATCTCTGCTCCCTGCATTCCATGATGTGAGCACCTGCGCCCCTCTGCTATGCTATTTCTACCTTGGAGACAGCTGACCATTGTCTGAAAATGTGGGCAAATAAACCTCTCCTCCTTTAAACTGTGGATGTATCAAGTATTTTGTCCCAGTGACCAAAAAAAAAAAAAAATTCATGTCAACCTTACTGAAAACTATGCTTATAGAATACTGATATGCTTTATTTTTTCTAGTGAAAAAATTTATTATTCTCTAAAAATGAACAAAAGTATTGAAAATCCAGGAACCAGTCATTCTAGTATAATTCTAACAAACTGCTCTGTTACTAAATTGCTTTGAGTGAAATGAAGACATTATAAAGCATAAGCAAAACAGTACTCTATAAATCCATTGGAAGTATCTGGGAAGTATCTAGGCATTTGGAGGTTTTGACTATAAAATAGTCTAAAGCAGAAGAAAGGAATAATCCATCAGGAGGCAATGGCACTGAGAGAGTCTAATCATGAGATCTCAATGCATAGGCAAGTGGGCTGGGGAAGGGGCAAAGTGAGGGACCGCCATACAGAGAAGCAATACTAAACTCAAATGTTTGATATTCACCAGAAACACAGATCACCAGTCTCAGTGAAATACAAAACAGAAATGTACAAGAAAGATTCATTCCAAACAGAGACAGAGAAGAGAAAATTGAATTAAGGAAAAAATAGAATTCAGAGTATGTCCTTTGTGCTGGGAAAAGCTTCGTATGTTATAGTCAAACCTCAACTATGTCAAAGTTTTGCCCACAGAGGCGCTAGATATTGGTGGCAGTCCAGCGAAGCTTCTGAAACTAGGAGTGGTAGGAGAGGCTTACAGGCCAGCACTAGCAGTAGCATGTGG
Organism: Hydrochoerus hydrochaeris; assembly: GCA_004027455.1. Lineage (NCBI taxonomy): Eukaryota > Metazoa > Chordata > Mammalia > Rodentia > Hydrochaeridae > Hydrochoerus > Hydrochoerus hydrochaeris. The sequence goes on along the minus strand of PVLA01002125.1, from coordinate 102,049 downwards.
AGTTCAAGTTTGGAGGGTAGGCCTTGGGGCCAGACTGCAGTGGTTTGGATGGTGCTGCTGTCAACAGCTGTGTGGCATCTGGCAAGTGACTTGGCCATTTGCCTTATTTGTAAACTGAGATGACGAGTCCTTGATGGGGTTATAAGAAGGGTGAGATTGGGGCTGGAGATTTAGCTCAGTGGCGTAAGTGCCTACCTTGCAAGCATGTGGTCATGAGTTCAATCCCTGGTACCAATCAAAAAAAAAAGTGAGATGAGTTGGGTCACAGTAGCTGGCATGTTATAAATAAATACTCAATAAATGTTTATTATTGTTATGTAGTGGCTGAGTATTCTGAGCCCTACTTGTAGCCGATGTCTTCTAGGTTGTTATAAATTATGAATTTGGAATTAGGCAAATTGTCTCAAATCTTTGTTATTTTAATTCTTTGCTTCCTCTGCAAAGAGAGATACTAGCATCTACAACTAAAAGAAAATTCCCAGTATCAGAACCAGCTGTGTTAATAACCAATTAATATTAATCTCCCAAACTGAAGATCATCAACATGACTGTGTTTTCTTTCCCTAAAGTTAATACATCTGGCATGCAGCCATGCATGGTGATGCACACCTGTAATCCCAGTACTCTTGGAGGCTGAGGCAGGGAGATCAAAAGTTCTAGCCCCACCTGGGCAACTTATTAATTTTGGAAAATTGGGGAAGTAGCTCAGTACAGAGAGAGAGAGAGAGAGAGAGAGAGAGAGAGAAAGAGAGAGAGAGAACATACATGGTTACACCAATTAGTGTACCACAGGTCAGGTGCATTAAGGCATTCAGTGGAATGCTATGTGTACCCAAATTTTGGTTGAATAGTATCTTGAAACTTAGATCATGTCAAGATCTTTGCTAGAAATTTGAGCATAAGATTCTGCAGTTAAACAAAACAGACCCAAGGTTTCTTGGGCATGTCATAAAAAAGAAATTCCAAGCTTTCCCTTTGAGAGTGGTGTCCTCAGTTACCTTAAATTCCAGTGGGGAAACCAGCAACATAAATGGCCCTGTTTACCAGAGCTGTCATAGTAATGGCCACTTTCATTTTCCAATAGGAGACCTAGGTCATGTACCAGATTAGGTACCCAAAGGAAACCCTTGGGGCATTACTGTTATTTAAATTAATTATTTAACTCGCTCATTATTTTTCAGCTACCCAATGTTTCAGAGATCTTGAATCATGCCTGTTGGCAAATGTGTAACCAGTGAAAATTCTTCAGAGTTAGAAACTAGAAATAAACACTTACTTTCTTGGAGTCATAGGTCTTTTGGTTTTGTACAGAATATTTAAGGCTATGGATTAAGTGCATTAGTTAGAATAATATATTCAAGGATTTAAGGAATTTGGGTCTGATTTTGAGTTACTCTACTACCTCTGGCTGGACCTCAGCTCAATCCTTTAATCCTTTGGCTTCTTGCTCTATCTGTACAAGAAGCCTCTGGCAATGCACTGAGTGCAGTAGCTGTAGGAATGAATTAAATAATGGGTTTAATTTCACCACTGAGAATGGAGTACATTGCCCTTTTGTGGGATCCATTTATTTACCTGAGAACATTAGCACAGGATTTTTAGTCTCTGGTGATGGTAAAAAATAAGGTAGCATCCATTGTAGTGCTACCACAGACAAGGAATTTGAGGGAAGAAAGAGAAAATTAGAGACAGGGATAGTGTCTGGTAAGCCAAAAGAAGAAGGAAAGGGATAGAGAGATGGAAGAAGACATGAGCTAAGAATGGAGATGTGGTTGGAGACAGGGGCAGGAAAGAGAAGATGGGAGAAGTGGATGGGGAAACAGGGTTACTGAGGGAGAGGAGCTGCGAGCATTTGCAAGCGCAGGCTCCAAGCAGATGAGAGCTCACTGACACTGAGAAGGAGGTACACAGAGGGGACAGAACAGAAGGGACAGGGACAGACAGCTTGGGACAGCTGAGGGCTCAGAAAGGAAGGGACAGTTTGTTAAGACAGTCCCCTCCCTCCTTTCAGTGGTTTTCTCAGTGTTCTGTGTCCTCTAGGTCCCACTCTTGGGCTTTTTGCTCAGGGAGTTAACTTTAAAAGTTTGAGGCATTTAGTGTCTTGGGAGTATTAAAAAATCAAAAAGAGATTCTTACAGGCAGCAGATCTCCAGAACCTAAGGAGTTAACTGAATGTTAGTCGGTTAGGTGAAAGTACCCTTAGCTCCGTGTTCCTCAAATCAAACAATTATGAGAGGGCACAGAGGGCAAGAGGTGATGGCAAACAATACAAGGGAATGAACAGGAACACACTGTTTTAAAGGCAACTCAGTAATACCCATTTGCTCCTCATAGTCCTCTAGACTTTACTTCCTAAGAACATTCCAATGTTCTAAGCACCTCGTTATCACCCAGCCCTTGAATGGATGTAGACATTTGCTTTGTAGGGTTTGGGAATGGTAGTAAAAATCAAGAAAATGAAGCTTCACAACAAATATTTATTGCTTGTTTCTCACTAGGTACATATGCATTCTTCTAAAGGGATTTGAGATGATCTACAATAAATGAGACATCTAAGAAGGGAGGGAACATATACTAACACATTTTGATTGAGGATAATGGTAAACTGACCCAGCACTGAGTAGTTTCATAGAAATGAACTCATTTTATTCTCTCCACAACCCTATGAGGGGAATATTTTTGATAACTCCTTTTTAAGAGCAGGAGATTGGGAAAAGCAAGATTGATATGACATCCATAGCTTGACTCCAAAGGTTAGTATATAAAAAAACCCCAACAAACTGTCAAAATCTCACTACTATCAACAATAGCAAGTTCAAAGTTATTCACCAGTAAAATATATATATATATACCTATATCTACATCTATATCTATCTATCATATATATATATATATATGTGTGTGTGTGTGTATATATATATATATATATATATGCTCTGTTTACTACCAAAAAATGGTCAAACTTTAGCAGAATTCTTCTCTTAGCTTAGGCTTTTGAATAGCTATCATACAACAACACTTGTGACAAATGCCGCTTATAGCTTGGGCCAAGAAGGACTTCTAAGTGAAACGGAATAATTTCTTCCACTGAACAATGAGGGTTATAAAAATATCTAATTCCATTATTTCACTGCTCTGAGGAAGCTTGGAGCTAAGTTATATGCTCAAATACTATAGTTTGGCTCAGATAGTTTTTTCAAAATTAAAAAAAAATTGTCTTTCATTATAAAAAACCACCATAAGTCCCTTTCAGAAGAAGTTTTGTTATAAATAAACAAAATGCAATCCTATTAGGGGCCATGCTGGGGATGTAATCATTTACCAAAATATTTTATGTAACCCCCTTGTCATTTTATGTGAAAGGGAATATTCTCAATGGAATTTTGTGCAGATACTATCTTTTGTGGTGTTTACTACATTTTTCATGCCCTTTAAATAGCATTCCAAACCATTTTGAGTAAAGAACATCAAATCTAGAGAAAATTAACTGATTACTGTCATATGTCTTCTTATTACAGGGATCTAATTAAAGCTTTGAATCTTGTCCAAAACTGTGCTCTAAAATAAATCTACATTTATCAGTCAGTCAGGCTTAACACAAAGAATTGTTTCACTCATTTCAGCTACTCACCCCTAAATAACTATGTTTAATTTGTAGATTGTTATTCATTTCTCAGATTTCTTCCAGCAATCCAGCCATGCCCTGCCCCACTGATCGACAAACGCATTCATCAAAACAAATTTGTTTACAGGCCAATATGTTGGGAATTTACTAAGAAAACTCTCATCATCTCAAGTTTGTAGGAGATTAATTTGCAGAAAGAACCAAGCCTTGTTTTCCCCCAGAATTTTCATTAGAGGTATGATTCTGATTTTTTAAAACATCATTTTATATTTAAAATTTTCAAATAAAATCGTACTTATAAAAACACAAAAGCAAAGAGGCACTTCCTTCGTCGTGGCTCCAAAGTGCATAGCCTGAGTGTGTTGCTAAGAGCACCTAGCTGACTGGACCACCCTTTTCTGTAACTTTCACTGGCAGCAGGCTGTAGTCAAAGGAACCTCAAGCCACACAATGGAGGTAGTGACATTTGAGAATGTGGCTATGAACTTCACCATGAAGGAGTGGGTTTTGCTGAAACCATCCCAAAAGAAGCTTTACAGAGATGTGATGTGGGAAACATTTATGGATATGACAGCCATAGAAAAATCTGGGATAACCAGCAAATTGAAGAAAACTTGCTCAAGCAATCTAAGAAATGAAGCCGATGACTATTTGGGATTTGCAGAGAAGTTGTATAAATGTAATAAACATGGAAAAAACCTACAGTGATTACTGGTCCTTTCAAATGCATGTAAAGACAAAGACTAGGGAGAAATTCTATCAATATGAGCAATGTGGGAAAGCTCACTCTGATCTTAATGAAAGAACTCTCTTTGGAGACAAAATATTCCTAGGTAAGAAAAGCCTGAACGCCACCAACGCAAGCAATAGTGTTCAAAACCATGAAAGAAATCATACTGGAAGGAATTCCTATGTGTGCAAATAATGTGGGAAAACTTTTATTTCTTCATACTATATTCAAGTACATGAAAGAAGACATGCTAGAAAGAAGCCCTATGTTCCTAAGGAATGTCTAAAAACATTAGCTCATAGTAATTCTTTTCACCGACAAAAAGAATTCACCCTGCAAAGAAACCTTGTTTTAAAATGCATGAAAGAAATCACACTGCAGAGAAAGCCTATGTATGCAAGCAATGTGGGAAAGCATTCACTCCACAGAATTAAAGTACATGAAAGAAGTCACATGAGTGGGAAACCATATGTATGCAAGTAATGTGGGAAAGCATTTGCCACACAAAAATATTGTTGAATACATGGAAGAACTCACACTGGTGAGAAAGTCTATGTATGTAAGCAACATGGGAAAGAACTGACTACACAGAGTTATTATAAAACCATGAAAGAAGTCACACAAGGGAGAAACCTTATAAAGTAGATGAAAGAAGTCATATGGGGCAGAAACTATGTATGTAAGCAATGTAGGAAAGCATTTACTATACACAACTATTGTCAAATACATGAATGAAGTCACACTGGGTAGAAAGCCTATGTATGTAAGCAATGCAGGAAAGCATTTGCTACACACAAACATGGTAAAATTTATTAAAGAAGGTACACTGGGGAAAAATCCTATGCATGGAGGTGATGTGGGAAAAGATTTGCTGTTTGCACTCCATTCTGTAGAGATAAAAGAACACTCTAGGGAGTAAGTCTATATAGGAAATGCGGAGGAAAATGCAGCCAACACAGTGTCAAATGTATAAATGAGGTCATCTGAAGAGAAACCCTATGTGTGTAAGCAATGTGGGAAGGCATTCAGTATACAAACTTATTGCCAAATACATGAAAGACATTACACTGGACAGAATTCCTTATAGGTCAGCTTATTTTGAAATACTGTGCAAATTACTCCTGTAGTGGAATGCTATGGAAATAATATGAAAAATTTGATGTCAACATTTCTTCATAAAATTTCCAATAAATATACTCCCAGAGGGAGATATGCTAAAGTATGTTTTTTTGTGTGTTTTTGGTAAATTATTATTATTTGTAAATATCTGAATTATATATCAGGAGTCTTTACTATAAAAATGCTGCTTTGACATAAGAATATATAATATATATGTAATAACCCATTGTCTTTTTAAACTGTAAAGTTTAATACATAGTGTCTTTTAAACAAAGTGAACAGAGAGGCATCTTTCACTTTCAAGTTGGATTAGTAGTTAATTTTTATTTTGTTGTTAAAATTGGGAGGGATAAGCCACTAAAAAATAAAAAAAAATTTAAAGTTGGTTTTTAATTGCAGGATTTTCCCAATAGTTTTAACATAAATTGTGTATATACTCCATATTCTAACAACACATATTTTGGAATTTGATGTTACATTTTATGGTAAGATATATATGAGAGAAACAGACTTCCGAACATGTTTTTATGACTAATTTCAATTGTTTTCATACAACTTGTAGATTAGCAAATGTTGTGTCTTTCATATTCTGGCAAAATAATTGCATATATCTCAACATAATTGTATACCAAGTACATAATTTTGCCTATTTTGCTTTCATGTTGGAGTCAATGTTATGTTTTACATAAAATTTTATGTTTTATATAAAAAAAAGAAGCAAAGAAAAAGAAATGAACAAAGCAGAAAAGCAAAGAGCAGAGCCAACAGCTGGGAAGACCAACACAAATCCGGAATACAAAATAATTAAATAAGAGCCAATTCTGCTTATCCAGCAATTATTTACAGTTCAATATTTTCCTGCTTTATCCTCACTGAATTTTAGCTTGTTGTATAATCCACCCTTTTACTTCTACTAATGTGATTTTTTTTATTATTTTGTTTCACAGTTATAGAGAGCTGCTATTGTGATGCTCTTTGTATTACAAGACAAGCATCAAACAAAACAAATACTTGTTCTAATACTTATTTTGCAACATTTCATAATATTGTGAATAGCACATATATAAAATAATGTTTACATTATTTTATATGATCTGTGACACGGTAAATTAATAGTGTAAATCCATCATACTTGAAATACAACTGAAATTCCTCTTAGAATCCATACTAGTTAATGCAGATTTTTATACAATAGATAAGATTTTGCCTTCAAGAGCAAATTTTTTATTGCATGTTCCAAACTGGGTTATTGCCTGATCTTAACCAAAATATTGCTAATGTATTTTGAAAGCCTTCACTTTTTGGAAGACAAAATCTATCATTTGGTGGGGAAAAAAATCTATGATTTCTAATGAAAATGTATGCTATGGTTATTCACTCCATTCCTTAGTGCTGTGTGGGTAGTACAGTGGTATTCAGAAACTATGGCAAACTCCTAAGTTTTTTTATCTGTAAAATAGATGTACTTTGGGGGCAGGATTTCCATGATGCTCATAAATCACAAGCTTCCAGTCATCTTTTCTACGCCCCTGCCCAAAGCTTTAGCAATATATTCACATGGTTGTGTTTTCCTACAATTTGCAAAACTAAGACATTTTAGCCACTGTCAGCTGAGACCAAGGTCTCTTTCCAGTTGGATTTCCCTCCTGTCATTTTGCCTCGGGCTTGGTGGTGCTGAAGCAGCTTGCTATGGGCTATATTTGTTTGTTCACTTTTTAATGGTACCTTTTAAATTGCATGTCAGCCCCCACAAAACTTGCATCACCCCTTAAGTACAAGAACAGTACCTATTTCACAAGTGTTTTGAATCAAAATAGTAAATATACATTGAAGAAGGCCACAGCAGTTTGTGTTGTGAAAAATCATGACGCATGCTGTTGCCAGGGGCTAAATTTTTTCCAGAGAAGGGATTTTTCAACCACAGGCAACAGGGATACCTCACACTTTTCCTGGGGCCTGGACATTTGTGAGTCCCTGTCTCCACTAATTTTTTAAAAATATTATGAGTTTATATTGCTACGAGGACAAATATATTCATATATTTAAACATTTTTAAAATCTAAATGTTCTTTTAATTTAAAATCAATTAGAATATTTCTGTGGGTTCTAAATGTACTACAGGCCTCAGGCTGTGTGCCTAATGGAAAGGATAGCTGCAGGATTCTCCAAAATGAATAATGACAAATTTCCAAAACCACCAAGGACACAAATATGGGAATACACAAAAAATTGTATTGTACGATTTAAATGTGATTTCAAGTACACATAACAGAAGCATGTTTTCCAAACAATGTCTTAGGGATAATAGGAAGCATTTAATATTCAAAATACGTACATGGGTAGAGACGACTGCTAGAAAATCAGTAGAGACTTTTTCCTGTGAAATGTATTTTTACATACAGAATCTACTTTTCAGTCAATGTACTTTCGGGTGTTTTGTTGCCCACTTTAGAATTCCATTATTAACAAAGAAAAGTTATTTTAGAAAATAGGCTTCATTTTGCCAATTTACAAATTGCTCTGGAATCTCATCCAAAAGGCCTCTAAAAAAAACACGTTGGCCTTGGTGCTGGTGCATCAAATAAATCACAGATGAAACAAACAAGCCGCTTCCTATCGAAGGTGTGTCTGCAGAGTTCTTTGGATAAGCGTGCCAGGGGCTCTATCTGGCACATTTCTGAACTTTGCAAAATTAATTGGGCCGACAAGAACACCATCAAACGCGTCCGGCTTAGAGAGTAAACATCTTCAAACCATGATTCTGCGCCATCAAACGCTCTCCAGCTAATTTTATTTGGTGCATTACTCTGGAAGAACACCGAAGCCAAGTAAAACTGCGGAAATGGGAACAATGCATGGAGGAAAAAAATGTCACCCCGTTAAGGGATCCGCTTCTCCGCACAAATAAGTCCACCACACCTTGGAGGCAAGACTAGATGTCCCCAAGATATCCTCAGACTGCCCTTGCGGCCCCTCTCGGGCTCTGGGAGCCCTGCACCTGGGAGAAGGTGACCTGAGCGGCAGCGCCGCAGCCGTGGGCACTTTCTGTCAATTGTAAAGGCTATGGTCTGAGTGCTTGTCCCCTGCACGCCTGCCCCAAGCGCAGAAGCTGGAGTCCGCGTTCATTTACACAAGCGGTCCCCTGTTTTCTTCTCCATAACGCAGTGTTTGCAAAGCGCTACGACAGCATTTGGGAAGCCGCTGTCCTTCCTGCAGGGCCGCCTGGCCTGCGGCTCTGCACTCTGCGGCCGCCTCGCCGTCCCTGGCGGTTCCACGACCTTCCAAAGTCGGCCTGGCGACGGCGTCCCTGAAAAGCCCCACCCTCGGCGCCGGGGCTCCGCGCGCGCGGCCGCGCCGCTCCGACTCCCGCCGCGTCCTCGCGGACCCGCGCCGGGAGCGCGCGGCAGGGCCCGGGCGGTGGCGGGGCTGCAGGCGGTGGGAGGGAAGGGGCGGGGCCTGACGGCCGGGGCGGGGCCGAGGGCGGGCCGGGCCGCAGCGCCCCCAGTCGAGCGGCGTGCAGGCACCGCCCCCGCGCGCCGCACTCGGCGCTGGAGCTACTCGGCCGCGGCCGGAGCTGTGGCCGTGATCTTTGCCTCGCGGAGGCGCCCGCAGCGGCAGCGGCGGCGGCTCTGGGGTTCCCGAGGGCGGCGGGCCGTCTCGAGCCGCCCAGCGCCGGGCTGCGGGAGCGAGACGGCGGTGGCGCCGGCGGGTTGTGCCCGGCCCCATCCTCCGCGGCTCCAATCCTGGGGTGCCGCGGGCTCCGGCTGCCCCGGGGCGGCGGCCGCGGTGTCCGAGCCGACCGCGCGGGATGGCGAGATAGCGGCGCGGAGCGGCCGGTGAGTGCGAGGCCGGTGGGCGCGGCGCGCGGAGTCCCAGGCGCGTGGCCGCGAGCGCTGGCGGGGCGGGGAGCGCGCTCGGGCCGCCGCGTCCTGGGTCTGCGGGCGCCTGGGGTGAGCGACCTTGGAAGGCGGCTCCGGCCCTCGGGTCCCAGCTGGCACCGGCGTCCCCGGGAACTTCTGCCCCCCGGAGTCCCGAGGCCAGGGGTGACCTGGGGGAGGGGAAGGAGCTTTAAATTTTTCCCTTTGAAGGTGTGACCTGCCAAGCCATTTCTAGTCTTTTCCTCGGCGCCTCCTTAAAGCAGTTCCTTGTCCTTTTTGTATTTAATAGTGCATTTGATTGACCTATGTTTTTGTGCTTATATCTAAAGGTTCATTACTCACTACACCCAGCGTTAAAATGTTGGCGATCAAAGTTAGGCTTTCCCGAAAGGTGTTTCTGATGTGTTAGTGTCTAAAAGCACAAAGCTGGAATCCTGAGTTCACACGACCGAAAACTCTGCACATCAGTTGTGAACTCAGGAGGGCTTCACTAATGTGATTCTGGTGCCCACTTCCAGCTGCTGAAAATCCGAGATTTTTATTTGCAGTAAGATAGCTTTGTGTTCCTTTGTGTGTATGTCAGTCAATTGTTAATAACAGTTGCGTACTGTTATTGAATGAAGTTTAGATGGAAATGAATTATTTGCATTTCTTTTATGTGTTCTTTTAAGATATGTTTTCCAACAAAAAGTTTCAGTTTAAAGTTTACATTCCCATTTGTTTTCAGTTTCATGTTTGTCTTTAATGAAAAAAAGTATTTGCTTGGAGTCAAATTAATGTGCCTTGGTATCATTTGGTCAAGGATCTAAAAATGGTGCCAAAGTTAAATTTAAAGCAATCCTCCCCTCCCCAGAAATGAAAATTTAAAAGGTTGGTTATTTATTTATTTATTTATTTATTTTTCTGGTGCAAGTGATGCTTGCCCCCATTCTTCACTGATGATTTTGTCACTAATCTGAAATCATGTTTTACTAACATCAGAGCGTTACTGTCTAAGCCTGGCAGAGGAAAGGAAACCTAAGTATAGTCTCTGCTTTTAAAAACGGGAGACTGTCCTCTTAGTTGTTTCTTAAGTTGACTTTCTGTTTTATAGCTATGTGGAAACTGTTCATTTGGAGGCTTCATTAGGGAATTACAAGCTCAATTTAAATATGAGATGTGTTTTCAGGTTGAACTGAGCAGCTATTTCTCCTCCAAGAACGAGTTGTATTTGCTTTGTAATAGGTGAGGTGACAAATGCATGCCTAATTAGTGAAGACTTGGATATACATGAGAATTAGGGACAGTGATGTTGAAAGGAGCAAAATTTTGTGATTTTTGAAAGCTTTTGCTTTTGAATGATCATCCTTGATGAATTTGTTGGTAATAGTATAAATTATGTTTAGATGTATCATGTTTATTTGTGGGACAGGCAGTCTATTCACGCTGGAGAAAAGAGTCCATAGCAAGCACATTATAGCTCTCCCTCACCATATCCCACAGCATCCAGCCCAGCCCTGCCAGGGTTGCAGGCTCCTTGGGTCTGTCTTTCCATTTCCATTGGTAGGCTAATGCTCATGTAAACATTTTGTGTTCTTTTGCCTTTCTGCAAATGAGAATGCGGCTGTAAAGTCTGTTCTGAATCACACCCCTCAGTCATGGCAGTCTTCATCAGACCTAGGAGAGCCATTTCATTCTCTAGTGGCAGTTAAATACTCCATTAAAAGATGAACTATAATTTATTTCACTTCCTCTCCGCCATATGTGTATATATAGTTTCTAATATTTTACTGTAAACTTATGGTAAAGCATTAGTTTTTGAGGTTTGTAAATGGATTTCATTTATCCCCCAAAGTCAAAAGGTAGTAATTTGCTTATTTAATCACATTCCAGGAATGCCCCCTCTCCCAGTGCACAGCGCTTGCTTTTTTTATATAACTCCTAAGTGATCCATAAGGGTCTCCAGCATCTTTTGCTATGGAATGTGAGACATGAGGGTTGGTCTGTACCTAATAACAATTTAGCTAAAGACAGGAGCAGATTTAAAGTTTTAAGAATCATTTGTAAGAAAAAATTGTTTTAAATAATAGTTTAAATATTTTTGAACATGTAATGAAGGCTCATACTTTTGATTAAATTGAAGATGAGGGCAGTTTTGTGTTTCATAAAACTTGCTTGCCATTAGGTGCTAAAATCTCTGCCATCTCTAGATGAGCACTGGTATCTCATATTTAAATGTTGTTAATAATTTAGTTATAAAATTTATGGTTTATGGGCCAGGGATATAGCTCAGTGGTACAGTGCCTACTTGGTTAGTGTGAGGTCCTGAGTTTGATTCCCAGTACAAAAAATAAAATTTATGGTTTGGGAGAAAGTTTTTACCAATTCTTAATGGAAAGGATGCTTTTAGAAAAAATTTGGTCTCTTTTTTTAAATGAAATATTAGGATCTCCTTTTAGAGTTCTTTTAAAACAATAAATGGTAGAAGCAATGCTAATGCTAGAAATTAGCTTAATTTGTTACAGAGTTTAACATTTGCCAATATTGAGCTTTAATATTTTCATTATGTTTTTGTATTTGGAGGGTTGTAAACTGTGATCTTTTACAAAACCTATTTAAAAAAAACCCTAATCCAGTCTTTTAACATTTAAAGTGTTCTTTTCCCCTTTATTTTTCAGTTCCTGTTACTGTGGTACAAAATTGTCAATACTGTCTCTATTCTTTAAAATATTCATTAGACATCTGTTAATATTCAGACTATTTTCTAGAGACTAAGATAAAGCATTGCACAACACAGATAAGACCTGGCTATGGATTGACATTTCAGCTGGGGAAATGGATAAAGAGCAAAGGAGCAATAAAGGAGATAATATCAGATAGTGCCAAGTATCCGGAAAATAATAAAATAGGCTTGCTACAAGAAAGAGTGCCAGGGTGAGGGCTACTGTTTCAGATTTTGTAGCCAAAGAAATGTCTCTGGGATAGAAAGATTTGAGCTGGAAGTTGAGTGAGGAGCAGGAACCCTGTGGTTTGGGAGATCAGAAGGAAACCTGCCTCAGGGAGAGGGAACAGCAAGTGCAAGGACCCTGCAGTCAGACCTGTATGCTAGGGGAACAGAGCCGCAGGGGAAGGCTGCCAAGTGTGCTGGAATGGGTGCCATGTGTGTGGCATAGGTCAGGGTTGAAAGTAGAACTGAAGCAGGATGGTGAAGTTCCTCCCTGTGCTGGTGGCTCCTTTGGGCCTGCAGATGTGCCTGTTCCCACTGCATCCACAGCATGGGGCATTACCTTGGTCGTAGAGTAGGTTGTGACTGTGTTTGAATAAATGAGTAATGAGAAAGTTGAAGGAATCACCTTGCTTGCTTTGGGTCACAGTCCTTGGTTCTGGAGTCTTTATCTGAGCTTTCTAGCTGGCTCTGGCCCTTGGTGGATACCAAATCTGTTGTATACTTTCAACACTCTCTCACTCTGTTGTCTTCAGTCAGTTGCGTGTTATTTCTTTGTTGTGAAACTCAAGTATGCAATCGTAAAACTACACCTTTTTGTAAATTATGGAGATTTCTGAAAGATTTAATCAGCATTTTCATCTTTGATTTCAGTGGAGTAGCTATTGGTTTGAGTGTAAAATTTTCAAAGATAGCTTTTTCACATAGGAATGTTTCATTTCTTTTGGACAGATGGCAGGTTAATGAGCAGATAAAATGCATGTGCTTTATGCAGGTAGTCTTATTCTCACAGGAGGAATGTGTGCATGCTTTATTCTAGGAAATAATCAAGAACTTATGATATTTCCTCTTCCAACTTATAGGCTGTCATTCTAAATGTTACTTTACATTAAATGAAAACTTGAGAAATGAGTTTATGCCAAGCAATTGTTGTAACTGTCTAATAAGAGTCTGTTGTTTTTCTTCTTTCTTTCTTTCTTTCTTTCTTTCTTTCTTTCTTTCTTTCTTTTTTTTTTTTTTTTTTTTTTTTTTTTTGATACCCAGGAGAGGAATGGAACTCAGGACCTTGCTATTGCAAGGCAGACACTTAATGCCTGCTGAGCTAAATCCCCGGCCCCTGTTGTTTTTCTTTAGGCTGTCACTTTTGGTCTTGCTTTCCGTATTAGAAATTTTGTGACTTTTGCAGAATGAGAGTTTAAATTTCTAAATTTCTCATTTTTATTGGCTGGTACCTGAACATAATATGTTGTTTCCAGGTAAAATTTTACCTTCTAGCTTTTTCTTGTGAGTTCTTTGCAAACTCTACTAGGTGAAGGGTGACTTCTTTTACTCCTTGATCTCTTTGTCCTTTTTATCCTTTCTGCTTACAGTGAAAGCTCTTCAGGCAAATGACTGAAGCAGAGGAAACAAGGAACTGGCTGTGGTAAATTTAGTCTTAGAAACTTAAGTGAAAGTGTTTTTATCAACTTCTTTGCATTTATTACCACTTGTGAACTATACATATTCAGAAATTCTGAATTTGTCTTACATTGTCTAAAATAGTAGCAGAAGCATGTTGCTGCTGATGTTGCTCAGAAGAGCAGAGCTCATGTTTATTAGTTACTGTGTTAAGGTCTGATATTAACAGTTGAAGAAAAACTTTTGGTGGGTGATTTGTTCCTGTACTTTTGCACAGAGATAAGAAAGTCGTGAATGTTACTCATTCTTCTGGCTTATAAAGCAGATAGAGCAAATTTGAATCAGCATATATGCCTAGAATTGAGAACTTAAATCTAGAGTTGAAAACATCTGTCTACATTAGTAAGTGACAGTATCTTGAATACCATGGGTAGGTGATTGTACTTTTTGAAGTTGTGATTTCTTGGGTGCCTTGGGATATTAAGGCCCCTACCTATGCCTTCCTCTACTCCCCAAAGCAGTTTTTTCCAAGGTGTTCCTGGTCGGGGACAGTTGAGATGCTGGTGGTGGGAACATCTGGTGGAAAATAACAAGTGGTGACAGAAGTAGTGCTTCCTGTTTCTAATATTAGAAATGCTAACAGGGTAGTGAGTTGTAGACATTCTGTAGGTAGGATTGTGTATGCTTGTTTTGGGAAGTTGGGAGAAAGCTGGCATAAGGTGAGAGTTCCCCACCAGGCCTCAAGCACTGTGACCCCAGGGCTTCCGACTGCCAGTGTAAACACTAAGTCACAGTTATGAGTGCCAGTTGTTTCCACATTTCAGGCTTGGAGAGCTACCACCAGGCTATGCTTCATGTCTTTGTATTTATAGCACAGTACACAAGTGAAGGAGATGAGAATATTTGAGAAATCTCTTCAAAGAAGCAAATTTGGGAGCATAAATCATCTAACTGGAACTTCATCTTATGTTGATTCCTTCAATGTGCTGGATGGCCAAATTTTTACTGTAGATATAAAATTGGTGTTTTTGGAAGAGTCTAGTTCTGATTTTTTTTTTTTTTTTTTTGGTTTGAAAGAACTAAATGGAACTTAACATGCAAAACTCTTGCAACAGTTTAGGCAAACTGAAACAAAGTATAGAATGTGAGATCCAGAAGGGGTTTCAGGCTATCTGGTGAACTTGTAATATTTACAGATAACGAAATAAGACTCAAAGGTGTCATAATTTATCTGGTGGAAAATAACAGCCCAGAAGTTGCCCACTGGAATCCTTACCCTGGACTGTTGATTCTCAGCTCCATGGATTGAACTCCCCTCTACAACAGCAGCTCCCCACCGGATTTACCATTGTCAGACTCCCAGCGTGTCCGCAGCCTAGAACAGTGCCCAGACCATAGCAGACACCCAGATATTTGTTGGATTAATGAGTATCTGTGAAAGAATTTTGAAAATTTCAGATTGCTACATTAACTGTGAGATAGTGCATATAATTCATAAAATAATTTTATGAATTTCTTATTAAAAATTAGAGCATATTGCTATTAAAACCTAAACTGTTAGCCCTGATGTTAGTCATACAGTCAGTTCAGTGTTTTGATTCCTAACTTGGTACAGGTTAGAGCATCATTTCACTATATTTTCTAATAGTCAACTTGTGAAATTCAGTCCAATGGTATCTGGTATGAGTAACATTTTGTATTTCCTATTTGCAGAACAGATACTTTAAAATACTTTAAAATTAAGCATTTGTTGCCTGAGTTATTTGTTCTTTTTCTAGATGTGTTTTATCAGTCGCTTCAAGTTTTCAAAACTTATGGCCATAGAGTGATTTGGTTGTTTAAAAACAAATCTAGCCGACCCTGGAAGGTTTTGGAAATTGTCACTTTTGGATACTGTTGGTGGGTGTTTTAATTGTTGTGACTTTCCAGGAGGGCAATTTTGTATTACTCATCAAGAGCCTCAAAAATGTGCCTTGTCCCTTAGTCAGACATTCCCACCACTAGGAATTTAAACTAAGGGAAAAAAATAATAGTGAAGCGTGTGTCAAGAGACCAACGTATGGTCTCGCCTAGAGTCCAAGTTAGCACCATACTGCTGCTGGGGTCTTTGTCCTTCCCACAGTGATTCATTACTTGATGGGAAGTCCATGAGTGGAATGTACCAAAATCAGGAGGGGAGCTCTGTGAAGTTTGTAGAAACTTCTGTCTAGATGCTAATGAGCTTTGCAAAAGTGTACCATTAAAAAGCTTCCTTCTTATAGTTATTTTAACTAGAAATAAACTAGAAACAATTTTAATGTTCAGTAATAGGGAGAATGCTTAAATGAATTGTGATGTATAGATACAATGGAATACTTTTTCTTTTGACAATGATATAGGGAGTATTTAGTGATGTGGAAAGATTCTTGCACTTCTAAAATGAAAAAGTAGATCTCAAAGTAGCTAGTATAAGTTGGCTGAAGTTTGTTTTGTTGACTGCTTTTTGAGGATGCATGTGTATGTGTATACAATTTTCTGCATGGTTGGGATTGTTTTTGTGAGTTGAAACTGCAGCTGTTACTCTTCTTACTTTCCTGAATTTTCAGAAAGTAAAGCATGCCACCTAGTTAGGGGGCTAAGATCAGATCCCATTACCATCTCTCACATTCTTTTTGTGAGAGCCTGGAAAAATTCTTGGGCTATTCCCTTCTCTGTAAAATAGGAACGGTAATATCCAGCTTCTGGTGCATGCAGGGAGTGTTTGAAGTTATCTTGATTTCACCAACCTGATATGATGACCAAAGCATAGTGAAAAGCAGTTTAGGGCAGTCTGGCAAAGTATTTCATTGTTTCTGGTCACTTGAAATATTTACTGAATTTTTATTTACTTTAAAGCTAATACTTTATGTTACCAGTACCTCTTATTTTGAATTGACGGCAGTTTGTTCTGTAGTAGTCTTGAATGGTCCTATATAAGTTCTTGAAGGTCAGCATCTGATTATCTTTTCCTTTTATAGAAGTGTCAGGTGATTTATTCAGTCTCTGTTGAGTGCTTTTGCTTAGCTTGGCCCTGAGTAGGTATCAGATATGCAACAGTGCCCTGGGCACATGTGCCCGGCCCTCGAAGTTACCAGGATGGTACATAGCCAGGAAGTCCACTCAATAAGTGGTGGCTGCCACAGTTAACACTCAGTTAAACCTTGTTTTCTTCTCCTGAAATTTTAAAAGAAATTTTGTTCTAATGTTGCCTTTCATTGAACACAAACATTTCCTCCTGCTTATTCAACCAGCTATATGAGCAATAGCTATTTATTTCACCTGGTTGACATTTCCAGATGATTTAGTGATGATTTACATTAAACATGTGTGAGAGTGTCCTAGGCTAATAGGTTTAAAATTGCTACTATATCTTCTCTGAAGGAGATCCTTTCATGACCTGAAGTAAAACTTCATGCCTTTATAGATTATCTGTTGTAAAATTGGTAAGAGTGGGGCTCCTTCCAACAGATCTAGGGTGTAAGAGATTCACAGATACTTACAAGAGAAATTCCAGCACACAATCTTACTGAGAGACAAAAGTAATAAAGCATGTAGATAGAATAATGTTTACATTTAACAGCATAGAAAACTACATTAGTTATATACTCAGTTCTATGTAGATGTAAATGTTTTAATGTTCGCAGTAGTTGTAAATGATATGCAGTGTGTACAACTGTAATGTGTACACATGTATAGTCATAGTGATAAAAAATTGTCAGGAAAGGTATGTCCTTAACCTTCATGACAAATACTGCTTTTATTTTCCTCCAGAGCCAGATAAAGATTACAGTCAGATAAAACAATTTCAGTTGTTCTTGTAGAACTCCTGAAAGGTTGTGTCGCAGGTTAGTACACCAGTAATTTGAACACTGTGCTCTTTATTTTATGTCACATTTTCTGTCCGTATCTTTTGCTTCTGTTGCTTCCTTTCCTACTCCCGCCGATACTGAAGCCATTAGTGGATTTTATTTTGTATATAAGGGAATCACTTTTTACAAAAGAGCACTCTGTTTCTCTCAGTGAGATACACTGAGTACGCGGGGGCAAGTGACAGCAGAGCTGTTTTGAGTGCAGGCATGGTGCTATTGGCTATAGGTAGGGCTTGGCCAGTACACTGGCTCCAAAGACCAGCCTCAATAAAGTTACAGATGGTTCTGTTTTGGAACTTTTCAGCTCATTTACACAGAGTCAGTGAATGCCATATTCATACAAGCTGTAGCTTTACTACTGGGACCAACAATACAAATGCTTCTGGGTCAGTGGAGGTCATGCAGATTTCTAAAGAGAATCTATCTGACTTCTATGTTTTTGATACAAGTGACCTATCAAAAATGTTTCTTTTTTACCTTTGAACAGGATAAACAACAGTAACACTCCAGGCAAATGGCAACTGAAAAGTCTCAGAGTTAAGGGATGCTATACAGTAGTTTAGAGTTTGAGAGTCTCCTACAGGTCCCTGTGTAAGAGTTGGTCACCAGGGTGGTGCTTTTGGAAAGTGGTAGGACCTTTAAGAGGTGGTACAAGTGCAAGGGCATGAGGTTGCGGGGAGTGCTTTGAAAGGGATTGTGGTTCTCTGGTCCCCCTCCCTTTTGCTGCCTGACCAAGAGGTGAAAGTGTGTTCTCACTGGCTCTGCTGCATCTCCACGGACCAAGAGCAAAGGGGCAAATAGATCACTGAGTAGCAAGTCCAGGAATGTTGGCCAGATTTTGTTATGGTAGTGGAAGCTGGCTGATAAAAGCAACCAGTAAGAAAAAGTGAGAAGGAAGAAACTCTAGAATGACAGGTAGCTTGCCCTGTGGGTATAGGATGAGTATTTCCAGAGCTTCTAGATTTTGACATTTAAATGCTCTATTTTAGAATATTGGCATGTAATCAGTATAGTTCAACTTTTGTTATTGTTGTTAAACATGTTTCAAGCAAAGCATTTCCAAGTGCATGGCCTGCAAATTACTAGTTTTAAATGGTGGTGTATCACATTTCCTTGCCCATATTTTCCCTCACTTTTTCTGTACACATAGTTGAGATCATGCTGGATATTCAATTTTATTCTCCATTTTGTCACTTAACATTTTATGAAATATTTCTCCATGTTACTAAACATTCTTTAGTGATATTGATATCTGTGTAACATTCTATTCTGTGAATGAGCTGTAATTTAAAAAGCACTTACATTATTTTCAACCTTTCTAATTCATAATTAAAGCCATAGTCTTTGGGCATAAACCTATTTTTTTCTTTCAATATCTTAGCTATTTGTCCCTGTAATGAAATACCACTCTGCAAACCAAACCTCCAGTCACAGTGACCCCTTAGGGACACAGTTAAACCATGTCACAACCATGGTACCTAATAAGTTTTCAGATTATTTAAGATTGGTTTACTGAGTCAAAAATGTGACTTTTAGGATTTTTTTTTATATAGTTCTGTCTTAGTTACTTTTTTCTCATTGTGGGGACGAAATGCTCAACACTCAAAGCTAAAGGAGGAAAGGTTTATTTAGTTCATGGTTTTTGGAGGTTGCAGTTCATACTTGGCTGGGTCCAAGACAGGGTGGCTCATGGCAGAGGGCAATAGATCATGGAGGTGAAAATAGCAAAAGAGACAAGAGCAAAAAGGGAGGAGCACAATAGCAAAAAGGGAGCTACATACACTCCCTTATAGTGTATGTAGGCCACACCCACCCTAAATTTTAGGGTGTAGCACTCACACCCATAATCCCAGCATTGGACCATGAATTAATAAAAATTCTAGAAGCCTGGCCCCATGACTGCATGAGACTTTGGGGGAACTTCCAGGCTCAAATCAAAACAAATTTGTATCATTTTGTTCTATATTTAACTGCAAGGAAAGAAAATGTTTGTTCATTTTGTTAGCTGTTCTTGTTTTGTGACTTATTTTTATACTGAATTGTTATAGTTTAAAAGTAGAAATAAGTTTTTAAAATTTATAAAAACAAAAAGTTCTCTCCTTCCAAAAATTTAGTAAATTTGGGAAATATAAATAAAAATTTTAAAAAACATTTTTTCTTAGCACAGTGGTGAATCCCACATTCCAGTGTGTATTTTTTAAGATTAATTTCTATGCATATGTATGCATATATTTATTTTCCAAATTTGTTAAATCATGGAGTAGAAACACAGTTTTTGTAATGTGATTTTAAAAAATTAAGCTAATCATCTTCTATAATACGTAATTACGCATTATGTTCTAATGTGTAATTGGATAAATGCATCAATTTATTCAACTAATTCAGCAACTATTTCCAGCATACCTTTTGTGTGCCAGGCAGTTTTATCTGTCTGCTTCCAGGTACAGTTCAGTGCTAAAGGAGAGAGAGAGGTAGTCTATGCTCTCATGGAGCTTACCCGCCTCTGGGGAGGAATAAAAAGTAAACCTGGGAATCCCATCCCAGGAATCATTTGAGTGATTTCCCTACTCAGGGATGAAACCCTGGAAGAAATGAAGCAGGGTGAGGGCTGTCTACACTGTACTTTCAGACATAGGAGGGTGCCAGCAGGGATGTACCTTTCTATGGTGACAAGGAAAGGTCTTTCTGAGAAGTGAGTGCTAGTTAAGAGCTCCAGGACCCCACTTGGTGAGCCTGTGAATGACAAGTGCAGAAACCTTAAAGGGGGACAGGGCTTTGCATGACAGGGTCATGACAGAGGAAGACTGAGAGCCAGGCTTGTGGTGGGAAGCAGCTCTAGGGGTGGTGGAAAGAGGTGGGCAGAGATGGAACTGGAGAATTAAGCTGACATGTGAAAGAAACAGTGAAGGGCTCATGCTTTAAATTAAGACCTTTTTCTGAAGGCTACAGAGAGCTTGGATGATTTCAGGAATGTGAGGTAGACATTACTGCCACAGAAGGAGTGGCATCTGGAGTCTAGTGAGGAGCACTGCAGTAAGAGCTGGCTGGGGGAAGAGGCCCGGAGAGGCCTGACTGGGTATTTTTCTGACTTCCCTTAAAAAGTTCCAGCAGTGACAAAGATGATAGTAATGACCAAAAGTATCTCTCATTCTTATTCAGCCTTGCGTTTTATAAGACTTCTGATTACACTGAATAGTGAGAAAATGTTCCACATTTTTAAAGCTCTCATATGTGGATTTATTGACCATACCTTAAGTAACTAAATGTTCAGGTAGTCCTAAGTAAGGGCAGACCTGTAAATTATATCTCCTCCAGTCTAGATCTGCTCACTTTCTGTTATCATTGTCATCATTTTATTTTGGAGCCTGAAATTAGATGTGCTAAATTTATTTTATCGGATTAATGTATTAGGTAAATTTGTTAATCTTCATTATTACAGTGTTTTTGATACTTTGCCCATATTTTATCCACAGATTTGATGAATAGGATTCTTTTATGTTCTTTCACCAGATTAATTTTTTGATGTATATGGCAAGAACAGCAGAGCTGTATCACGTCTGTCTGTATCACTACTGTTTCAGTTGACATCATCCATTTATTAGCACTGTCTTTACATTAAGATTGATCACATAGTGAAAGGAACTCCTTCACATTCTGTTTCTATAACCTGTATTTCTTCATTTCCTCTTAAACATCTTCCTGAAGTTTAAAAAAAATTTGATTCAAGGCAAGACAAGATATGTTTTGTCTGTTTCTGGCCCTTGCTTCCTCAGTTTAGCAGCATGTCAAAGCAAGGGGCATGGTTGGGTGGATGTGTGTTGCTCTGTGATCTTCTGGAATCACTTTCTTAATACCTTGTATAATCTTTTTCCAGGATCACTATTGAGCTTACAGGTCTCTGGGTTCTAAAGTTTGCTTTCTTGACAAGAATGCCCCTTTTAGGAAGTTTGAATGAAGAAAATTATTTTCATAAATTATTTCAAATTTTGTTAAATGTTTCTTTCTCTCTTACTGTCTTAGGTAGAAGACTCAAATAAACCTGAGGTGAAATACAGTCTCCCACCTGCTTAGAAGATATTGTAGACTATGGTTTGAAGCTAAATGTGTTGTTTTAGTTCTATTGTTATTGCCGTTGTTGTTCTTATTAATTTTTCTTTCCTGAGGAGCATTTATAATCTAAGTTTATTTTTAGGATTTTGAAGCCTAGGATAAAATAACACCATTAAGGAAAAGAATTGAGTTCTTTTGGATGGAAAGTTCTCAGATTCTGATTCTCAAGATTGTTAAAACATTTGGGTACATTTTGGTGAATACCTATGCATTGAAATATAAATTTTAAAACAGTGCATATTGTAAGATTATTTCACTCGCAAGACAAGAATTTTTTTAATCCCAGTATATTTTGAGTAAAGTTGTTAATTGGCACCCTGAGAATTTATTTGGCCTGCAAATATGTTTTGTTTGGCTCATGTATTGTTGGTTCTTAACTTGGAATTCACGTCTTGAAATAATACAATTTCATATTTAAATAAAGAAAAACAATAAAACTCTTCTGCATGTAGTCTTTTATTGCGAGAGGAGAAAGCCTGGAAACATTGCCATGGCCAGTTGTGAAGACTTCTACTGGGCCGATAGAGCTTTGCCTCCGTCTTTTCTTCTGGGCCTGTCCAGTCAGATTTAAAAAATAAAAGGCGGCAGCAACCTGGATGTTTTGAAAAGCTGACAGATCCATGAGTATGTTGTACTGTGTTCTGCCACAGGTGTAATAGACATAAGGAACTATTACAGGCTGCTTGTCATTGTATGAGTGTCAGTCACACTCTCTTCATCTGGCTGCTCCTGGAGTATGTTTTAATTTGCACCTGCTGAATTAAGAGCATTCCCAACTAAAAATGTACTTAGAGTTGTAAGGAGAACAGTAAGTTAGCAGTTATTTTCTATTTTTGCCCTTGAATGAAGTGTAATCTTTGTCATGATGTGATTTCTGGTAGTACTTGGTAAAACAGGTTGTATTTCTCCCAGTAACAACCTTAATGTGACCAGAGTTGGACAGCACATTTCTGATAATTCTACAGTTGCTAATTCCTAGAGGTGACAAATAGGGTTTCCTAAAAGTGAAACAACTTTATGTTGCTATTTGACATATAAAGCAGGGAAAGCAGGCCTTGTGTCACAGTGGTGTAATCTGAGAGCTAAGACGTGAGGTGTTTTGTGATCTGTGTGAGGTCCACATCTGCCTCTTCAGTGGTAGAATAGGCACCAGAGCCCAGAATTCTTGACTCCAGTTCAGTGAGCCACCAGCTCCCTATTTAACAGTTCAATGCATTGGTCTAGAACTGAGATGTGGAGGCAGAGCTGCATTCAGATCCTCCTGCTCTGCCCCTTCCTAGCTGTGTGATATATATATATATATATATATATATATATATATATATATATATGAATAATGATACTGACTTCATAGGGAGAACCTAATCCAGTGTTGCATTTAAAGAACTTTATTACTTGCTCCAAAATGATATGTAAATAATGCACAATATCTGAAAAATATTTATCAGTCCTTTATAACATGGTAGAGTTAACTAACCCCAGCATTTTAACTATATGAAATGATTACATAATTAACATTTCTCCCTTCTTATGATTCCTAAAGGCCTTTGGGAATAATTAGAATCCATATGTTAACAAAAACTCCAGCAGTTTGAGCCAGTTGTTGTCTTTTTTTATTCATTGAATTTTTCCGTAGCAAACAGGTCCATTGAAAAATAGGCTGTTTACTCATCAGGATGTAAAGAAACAATGCTATGGCATTAAGATATTTTAATTTTTCACCAGGAACTCTATTGGGATGAGTTTGGTCAAGTCATCAAGTAAATCTTGAATATACAGGTACAATATAGAGGTATAAAATACTCAGGATGCAGCAATACTGAAAGGATAAAGCTACACTCTTAGACTTTATAATCAATGGGGGAAAGGAAGGAAAAAAAAAAACAATTGATATGATAAACACCCAAAGTAAAAATTAACACACAGAGGGTATATTAACTGAATGGTAGTAATACCCAGATGTGGTAGTCAGTATGAAAATCAAGAGACAGAGATGTCCTCCAAAAGGAGGAGAGGGGTGGATGAGAATTGTTGGAGAAGTTTTAATTTTGAGTTTGACCAAAATGTCTGAGGGGTTGGTGGGGCAAGTTCTGGCCATGTAGCTTGCCTGAGTGTGGAGGGTTGGAAAGTAGATTATGTGATACACTATTAGAGGCATGAAAATAATTTAAAAAAATTTTTTTTGAAGGTAGTAGAAATATAACAGAACAAGGCAGAACAAAGCCAATTGAGATGCTGCAGAGAATTTGGTACAGATCTTCACCGCAGGTTACCGGGATAACAGTAATAGGTACCATGGTATATCTCATTATCTTCACAATAGTTATCTAGTCAATTAGGTATAGCAAAATCAAAGAACATTATAAAATCAGTCAAAAGAGAATATTGAATAAACAATCATAATGAAACAAAACTGAAAACATTTGCTTTCAAAGAGAAGATAAAGGAAGACCCCCCCCCATATTTGCTATATTGCATACAGTCATCCTGCCAAGAGATGCTCAGTCCCCAGTTGCTAACGAGGGGGAGGGTGGGGTGTTGGGATGTTTGATTCCAAGCCTGCGCATCAGTAGGCTCACAGGAGACACTACTGGGTCTTCGCCTGGCTCACGCCAGGGGAAGGTGCTTACCAAGACAGCAGGCGATTGCTTCTTTGTGCAGCCACCTGGGTTCCACCATGGCTGTGGCCAGATTCCAGGGGTCCACCCTCTGGTTCTCCTCCTGGCTCACACCAGAGGAAGGCTCTTACCAAGAGGGTGGGCAAATTGCTTCTTTGTGCAGCCGCCTGGGTTCCACCATGGAGGCATGAAATTAATTAAATAGTGATTTAAATTGCCTGTTCCAGGAGGTCTAATCCAGAGTAGTATAAATGGAGATTGGGTTAAAGGGCAGGGGAGAACTAAGCCATATTTTAGAAATAAAATTGGCTACTAGGTGGGAGGGAGGATTGAAGAAAGAGGGAAATCAAAGGTAATTATGGGTTGAGTGATGTAGGCTTGGGTGATCCAAAGAGACTAGTGCTATTAGCTGGGCCTGAGGGATAAGAGCTTTGGAGAGGAAAGTTTATTTTTTGTATGTATGGAGTTTTTTAAGGAATCTGTGAAATGTCTAAGTAGATGTAACATTGTATTTTGTTATTCCTGAGAGGATCTATTATAATTGAAATCTAAACTCCTCCAAAGGGCTCACAGTGTTGAAGGCTTGGTTGCCAGCTGATGGACTCTTACGAAAGTGACTTAAGCATGAGGTGCTAGCTTTAAGTAGCTTACTCTATTGATGAGTTCATTAGCTGAATAGGCTTCATTAACTCAGTGGAAGTGCATTCTAATGGATGAAGGTGGTCACTGGTGCATGGCTTCAGAGGGTATATTTTGTTCTCTGGCCCTTCCTCTCTCTGGCTCTTTTCCTCTTCCTGTGTTTCCTATCTGTCATGTGATGAGTAGCTTTGTAAGACCATGCCTTTCCACTGTGATTTTCTGTCTTCTTTCAAGTCCACAATAATGGACCAGCCAATCATGGACTGAAACTGCTCGCCAAAATAAATCTTTTTACATTGATTTTCTCAGATATTTGATCAGAGTAATGAAAAGCTGACTAGTACAGGACCTGACTTGGGTGGATTTATGTAGCTAAGTAGGAACTTGTCCAGTAAATTGTTAGTCTGTATCTGGGAAGAGACCAATCCTGAGAACATATATTTGGAAGTAATTAGTGTATTGATGGTGGTTAAAACCACAACAGGAGATAACAACAAGGGAACATAGACTGAAAAGAGCAATGGGCTCAGGCAGTCCTACTGTGCAAGCTGGGAAGGGATGGTATCTTAATGTCATTGGAGTGAGGCAGGGAAGCAGTGGATTATTTAATAAGTGTGGTTGGATAAGTGGTAACCATTTGTGGAGTGAGGAGGGAGAACTGAGTCACTGACTCATACACCAAAATTAATTTTATATGGATTAAAGCCATGGGTGAGGAGTGTAACTCAGTGGTACAGTGCTTACCTATTGTGCACAGGATCTCGGTTCAATCCCTCACACCATCAAAAAAAAAAAAAAGTTAAAAGCCTTAAATATGTTTGAAGGCAACATGGGTGACAGTTTATGCTGCCATGCTAAAGAACTTTGGTCAAAAACTTTAAAGGACAAAATTGAGAAAATTAATGATAGTCTAAAACATCACAGGGAAGTAAGAAAGCAGCTGGGAAATACAATGTTAAATATGATGTAAGGAAATTCTGCCCAGGTAGAAAAACAGAAAAGGGTTGAATAAGCAGTTTAGATATAAAACACTGCAAATCATCAATAAATCTATAAAAAGATATTTTGGCTACCTAGGCAAAGAAGTGCTCTTTATTGTCCTGTAACTAGAAGATATTTAAAAAAAACTATAACCCTTGGTATTGATGAAAGAGTAAAGAAGCAAGTAAAGATTGAACATCTCTAATTTGAAACTTAGAAATCTAAAATGTTTCAAACTCTGAAACTTTGAGTGTCAATATGGTGAAAGGAGCGGAAAATTCCACACTTGACCACATGTGGCAGGTTGCAGTCAAAATGCAGGCTCACTAGAAATATTGTGAAATTACTTTCAGCCTAAGTGTACAAGGTGAATATGAAATATAAATGCATTTGATGTTTCAACTTGAGTCTTTTCCCCAAGACATCTCATTAAATACATAAAAATATTCCAAAATGCAAAAAAGTTCAAAATCTGAAACAGTGTTTATTTGACCTATGCATTTTGGATAAGGGGTTCTCAACCTACACTGAGAGAAAGAGGTATTCCCAATTCCTTCAGAGGGTTAACTTTTGTATTTTTTTGGATAGTAAAGATCCGTTAGGGGAATTTCTTCAGATTTTTTAATAATACAGTGTTTCACTCATGTAATAGAAGGAGGAAACAAGTTCATTTGTTGGACATCTATTAGTATTTATTGAGGCTGTTACATGCTAATCTAGATTACAGCATGATTGAGGTGAGAGAATATACATGGTATTCTACAGACAAATAGAGCTACCAGCAAATTCCAAAGACTAGGAAGAACTGGAAGTTTAGGGGACACTGCAAGGGACATTTCATGAGGACCATATGCTGGGAGAAGGCACTGAGACCAATGGGAGTGTGGAGCGTTTGGGGAACTTTTGTGTATATAGAGAAGGCCAATGGTGGGCCCATCTCAAAGGGCCTTGTCTACTGTGTGGTAGACATGTCTAACTGAAGCTTTTATGTCAGAGCAAGATTTTGACAGGAGAGTGATATATTCAAATTTGTTTTGACATTGTAAAGCTGGTAAAGGATGGGCTTTTGCATTAATAGAAAAGTTCTCACTATAGTAAAGATTAGCAAATGTAACATGAAAGATTCTGAAAATCCAAAAGATTGTATATTTAAAATTTTCCTAAAAAATGCAAAAAAATTAAGACAAAATATTAACAAGAATATTGTTTTTGACTAATAGGCCAAAAAGTTCTTTCGATGAGTTGATATTCTGCAGTTTTCACAGTAGTAGATATATACACAGGAAAAGTTGAATTTCTTCCCCTGCACTTTAAGAATGCAGACTAAAGTCTGACACAGTGGAATCCCCAAGTAATCGAGTTCTCAACTTCAGATTCCCAGATTTTCCTGCTTGATGTCCTTACCATGTGTCACTGTTTTCATGATGCGCCCAGTCAAAACAATTACCTAACAGTTCTTTTATGAATAGCTAAATCTGAACAGTTTAATATCTACTCATGATCTGGTACTTTTGTAGCAGTTTAGAAAAGTGATGCTTGTCAATGAAAGATAATATTTTCATTTCATTTTTTAAAAGCCATAATTATTCATGAGATGTGTGGACCTATTGGGTACTGCCTAGTTTCTCAAACATTGGAAATAGATTGAACATCACCATCCTTAGTTCTGTTCCTTAATTGGTTTTTGGATGGTCCCTGGGTTTTGTCTCCAGTTGCCAACCTCTGCCCACTTCATTAAAGATAACACGATCACTGAAAAGAATACAGCGTGACCAAATGTTGAAACCATGAACTATTGTGAGTTAAAGGTTCTCATACTGCTGCACCGATGATGTTTTGTTTCCTTTGGAATTTTAAAGTATCCTATGCTAACTCTCATTAGTTTACTTTAGTGCTCTAGGGTGCCTCAATGTACAGTTCAGGAACCATTGCTGTAACTTTGTTCCTGGTGTTGGCACCACTTGAATTAGCATGCAGCCTAACAACGTAAATTTCCTGTGTGGCTGTGTAATCCTTTGTGACCGTGGACCAAAGAGAGTGTAGTCCCCACAGTAGAGATGTGATGAATGTGCTATGAAGTAGGAGGGGCATCTATTCTTCTGTGGACTCTCAGAGGTGACTTAGCTCTCCTACCTGGGAAGGACTTACAGCTGGCCTGAGGAGGGTACAGCAAGGGTACCGAGGGAATTAGCCAGAGGGCAAGAGTGCCAGGAGTCATGGAGGGTCCCACAACTCAGAGAAACCCATTTTCATGTGACCTGCAATTGGGTAGGGCACAGGACCTTTGTCCTGGGTTCAAGTTCCAGTTTCATGGATCTTTTTCTCTGCCTGTGTCTCAGTTTTCTACATTTTGGAGAAATGTGTCCCCCAAGAATGGGTGCCTGGGAAGCATGCTCTGTATTATCGTAATGTATTTGCAATTTGTTTTCTGTTATCAGTTATTACAGAATTTTAAGTGTAAAAATAATTTTCATTTGTATTTTGGAACATGTTCCTTTGAGTTTTCAGCACTAAAATGTCTGCTGCACGCCCTCTTCCCAAAGAATATTGAACCCAGCACCTCAGCACATAAGAACCTACTGTGGAGATAGTCCTGTCACCGGACCTGTGTCAGAATGAGGGTTTGTCTGCTCTCACATGGCAAGTCACAGCGTGCTGGCTCACTGAACTGTTCCATGATGATCTAACTCCTGGGCCTTCATCTATGACTTCCCTCTCCAAAAGTTTCAAGGATCTTTTTTTATGCAGTTTTTGTTTGTTTTCTTTTAAAAAATATTCCCAGTAGTTTACCTACCTCCTGCAAGCTTTCTTCTTCCTAAAAGCTGAGTGAGTACACGTCCTACAGTCTAGTCTCAGCCTTCCTTCCCAGATGGAATAGCCCAGTGCAGTCAAGGTAGTGTTTGTGGTGGGTGTTTTTCTCATTGTGCTTGAGTTCCATGTACCTCTCTATAATCACACAGTACAGTCAGGTCACCAGCGAGGTTTAAGTTTCAGAAGATCCTTCCTCCGAGGGAGCAAATGTCTGGAGAGGTTAAGATCTCGTGGAAGAGACGTGGGGTAAGGGAAATGCTGGTCAAAGTTTTTAAAGAATTTCTTACGGTTTCTATAG
Organism: Hydrochoerus hydrochaeris; assembly: GCA_004027455.1. Classification (NCBI taxonomy): domain Eukaryota; kingdom Metazoa; phylum Chordata; class Mammalia; order Rodentia; family Hydrochaeridae; genus Hydrochoerus; species Hydrochoerus hydrochaeris. The sequence continues at coordinate 73,032 of PVLA01002125.1, read as the reverse complement.
GAAATGAGAAAGATAGGGGAAGAAAGACATGAGAGCAGTGTGGATGCTGTTTACCTCATGTGACTGCCTCCATTGGGTAACTCAGCACTGCTTCCCCCTCACAGGATTCTTTCTCTTGGAATCCTTTTGTGAACTGATGATAAGGGTACTGTTTCATTGTGGTTGTGAAAGATAAGATTCTGGAGATAAAAGATGTGCTGGGCTATAGTTATTCCATCACCCTGATTAAGCAGATGTGCCCAGCCCTCCTCAAGACACAGGACCCTTCAGAGCAGGTTCGGGCCAGCAGGGTGTGAGGACACAACACACTCTTGTCACATTTCCTTCTTCCTCTCTACCCAGTTGTCCCCCTACCCTCAAGAAGCAGAGACAGACCAGACAAAATATATTGAGATGACAGTTTCTGGCTTCAGCTTTATGTTTCCCATTCTTTTTTCTAATTAGCCTCAGTAGAGAGGTTCAAAATGTCACACATACTGGAACCAGAGTTCTTATAGCTAGGGGAAAGCCAGTCAAAGGCACAGCATGTGTGCTCCTCGAGAGGGGAGTCTGAGATCAGGGGTCTTGTAGCTGACAGGATGGAGCTCTGTTCCTGGGGACCAAGCTCAGACTCTGCTGGGGCTTTGCTGTGCCTGAAGGTTGAAGTCATTGTGTTTTCTTTGTATTTGTAAAACACATAAAAGATTTTTTTCTTTCCATATCATTATTTTATAAATTAATTCTTCACAATTACTTTTCTTCAAAGGGTTCATTGACATTTTTGAATCTTTTAAAATTATTTCGTTTAGGAAACAGTTTGGTGGCTCTTGGGAAGGGTACAGTCTGAACTTGTATTTTGCTGGCTTTAGAATGCTTAACAAATACCAATTAGTTACTGACAGTTACAAATTTGAGTATTAGAAAAATCTCAGGTTTTTACCTTGTTTTGAAAAATCAGAACATTTGACAGAATGAGACTAGCTAGCGACTGCCACTTGAGACTGTGTGGGGCTTCAGAGTGCACCGCCTGGATAACTGCTTGCTTCTTTTTGCCCCTCTAGGGGTTAGTGTTGGCACACAGTAGTTTTGAAAGACAGCTATCCATATTTTGAAAGTTAGCTGCTGAAAACCTATATGAATTTGCCCCTATAAGGCATTGGTAGAAAAAAATACGGAAAATTCTGACAGTGTTTCTGTCAGAAGAGAGCAAAGTTTTATAAGCATTCTTTTTTCCTCTAAAATACATTGGAAAGTTCTGTTCATGTATTGTTCAGGCTGTCACATGAGTGCATTTGAAAATTTATTTTGGTAGGGAAGCCAGATACTAGCATAATATTACATAGCCCAAATTACTTGATCAAAATTTTTAAGTAGATGACCAAACAAAGTCTTTATTATCCTGTCTATTCAAAGTAGAGCAGGCATTGTTGCTGACACTGCTGTGGTTCCCTGAATACCTGAACACCCCTTGAAGGGCTCACTGACCTCTGGGGGTCCTTGTAAGGTGGCTTTTGCTGCAGCTAGATGTGTGCTGGCTTGCTACCACCTGTATACTTGTTTTCTGCCAATTGCAGTGGAACATTACAGCTGAACTTGGGAAGTTCTCATGCGGATCTTGAATAGAGTGTGCCCTGTGCTGCTGTGATGGAGGCTCAAGTGGAAAGGGATTAAGTGATTTACCCTCAGTCATGCTGCTAATTAGTAATAGAGCCAAGATTAAAGTCTAAGTCTGATAGCACCTGGACCTGAGCTCTTCTTCGGCTGCCTTGTTCCTGCCCCCTCTTACCACTTTTTCCTGGCATTCCAGTAGTGCAAGAGGTTCCCAGACTAACAGTAAAATGATAGTGAGGGTCATTTCAACATAATGATATCCTCAGGGTGGATAGTTTGTGATTATTTTGATCAGGGTTTGACTTTTTGGGGGTCATGATTTTCCCCTTTAATCACACTCTGTGATTCTGTAACTTTAGTAACTGGTACTTTAAGACACTCTATGAATACATTTTCTTCCTAATAAGTAAGCTTGGGATACCAGTATTGACTAGGAAATTGTTTATTCACCCAGAAAGTAACATATTTGAAATGTGTGCTTCTACCTTGTCTGTGTCTTGGTTATAATAAAGCTATCTGAGATTCAATTCCAGAGACTTTCACAGTGTTTTACAGTAGGTGAGAAGAAACAGATCTTTTTGCTTTCACTAATAAGTTTTGTTGTAAAAATTCTTTCCTGAGGCTCAAGTTACTAAGACAGTAGATCTCACTACCTCTTTAAAGTTTGTTTCTCATTTGTCTTCTCACATTTTATATTTTTGTTTGTTCTGAAAGGTTCAATATTTTATTTATTTTAAAATTTAATATTAGTCAATATAGTTAATTTCTAAGAGCTATTTTTATTCCTTTTTCATTGCATACTCTTGATTTTAGAGTGGACTGTATTTAGTCTGAGATACAATTAGAGATTTTTTCCTTTTTGTTTTCTTCTTTAAGTTTTTCCTGTTTGCTACTTTATCTGTGTTTTCCACAAGTGATTTTTATTTTCTTTTTGGTAATCCTTTTTATCCTTAGTTTCTCTTCAAAATTTTAGGCTTTGCTTGTACATTTTGTGATCCTTGGTTTTCTGTGTCAGCATAAAATAAAGCAGTGTGAAGTTGGATAAGAAGTGCATTAGATGAACTTGGCAACTTCAGATTTCACTCTGAAGGGTAGACAGCAGTTTCTTTCCTCTGGGGAATCCCCAAATACCCAATGAGGAAAGCTCCCTTGTCTGTGTTAGCTGTGCTGGTTTTTCTTGGGCAGTTTTTCCTTCAGTTCTGTAGGGAGTGAGGGAGTGGGGAGCACATTGAAGTGAGTGTCTGTACTTAGATCTTTGAATCTTTTAGTTTCACCCTTATATCTTACTGCCCTTTTCTTCTTGCACCTAGAAAGGATTTAAATGGCACCAGCCATCTACCCGTCATTGTTTAGCCACAAATTTAGTAATCCTCATTGTTTCCTTTTTTGTCCTTGTACCTCACGCAGTACACATAGTAGCATGTAGCTATGACCATGTACTGGACACTGTGCCAGGTCTTTCCCACATGTGCATTCACTTGATCCTCATAATGAACTTATGAGGAAAACACAGTTGCCAACCTCATTTTGCATATGAGGAAACTGAGGCACAGAGAGGTGAAGGCCATAGAATGTACTGGAGTCACATAATAACTGACGTATGTGAGATCCAAATAATTAAGATTAAAAATAGCAGTAAAATATATTATTTTAAAACATCAAAACTTTAATTGTGTGAACTGTGTTGTTCTGTGTTACTCTGTGTTTGAGCAGAGAGTTGACAAATATGTGGTCAGTCATAATATTATCTTGAAGCCCATCACTTGACAATTAACCTGATGGTGGATCTCGCAGCTGTGCCCAGTTGTTGATGTCACCTAAAGCCAGGGTGGCTTGTGTTTGAGTCTCCTCAATCATGAATATGCAGTGCATTTCCACATCTGCAGGACATTTTCAGCGTTTGTGTATGCAGTATGGGTGTGTCCTTAGATGAACCTGAGCATCATTTGTGACCCCTCTTCTATCCTAGGACTGACTGCATTGCCTGGAAGATGGATGGTTGCTTACGTTGGAGACAGCCATCCTGGGTGGTGGGCAGGGAGAGGATGAGGCTGCCTGCAAATTTCCCGTGGCTCTTAGCAACATTTGTTCTTCTGTGTCTACTGAATCAAGTAAACAGCCAGAAAAAGGGTAAGTACATCAGTCTTACAGAACATGAGTAAAATTTCAGTTTTGTTTCCATTTTGCCTGTAGAAGAAAGTCATCTTTTTCCCTCCATGGTTTTGGTGACCTCAAATCCATTTCTCTCCAGTCTCTTTTGTTTTAGTTTCTTTTATTAAAAAAAGACCTTGAAAGATAAGATGGTTCAAAATATTTTTATTGTTAAAAAATTAAGATATAATTTGCATAAGGTAATATTCTTCTATGGTATAAGTTGGTGAGTTTTGACAGTGCACATGGTCATAATCACCAGCACCACCCAGACAGCGCATAGGCCTGTCACCCAGAAGATTCTCCACATGCCTCTGGTGTCAGCCACCCACCCCAATCCACAGTCCAGAGTGCTCTGTTTTCTCTAATTTTGCCTTTTCAGAATGTAGCATAATGAACTCTTAGTATAGTTTATAATATTCTTATTGTATGTTAAAATATATCATCTTTTTAAATATAATAAGAATGTTAACCTGGCTTATAGATGAGATGTTGCCTAGCTTATTTATATGAAGACCATTATAATTCTGCTGCCCCTTCAGTTTTATTTTTCTATTATATCCATAGTTAAACACATCTCTTTTCCCCAAGATCATTGAATAAATAACTTTATTATTAGGGTTACTGCTGATTTCTAATGTGAGCACTTAATATGCTTCTGTTTTCTCTCTTGTATCAATAGCTGTATAATTTATTGTGAGTATCATGTCAACTGTATGTAAAAATAAGGCTGGGGATTTTAGCTCAGGGGTACAGTGCTTGCTTGGCTCAATTCCCAGTACCAAAAAAATAAACAAATAAAAAAGTAAGAAGAAGAAAACTTTTAACTTTTCATAGACATTTGTAAAGTTTGAGAATACCCTTTTTACCCTACAGTCTCCCTGAGCTTTCCCTCTCTCCCTCTCTCCTTTGTGCCCGCATTTCTTTTCATTTTTCTTTTTCTTTTTTTTTTTTTTTTTTTGGTACTGAGGATTGAACTCATGACCTAGCGCTTGCCAGGCAGGTGCTTATGCCACTGAGCTAAATCCCCAGCCTCTTTTAATTTGACTTTTTTCACTTTATAGTGCTCATGTAGTCCAAAATGTATGTTATTGTATAGATGTGAGTAAGAAATATTAGGCTATAATTTCCTGAGTTACCTGTTACTCTTCAGTTGTTTCAGGACCCCTTCATGGTTTTCAAAGACGTATATGAGTCCATTACTGCTTCAATGTCACATGCCTTCCATCAGTCCAGAGACTGATTTTGGTGTTCCTGTAGAGGATGGCAGTCTGGTAGCAAACAACAGCAGCGGCTGGGTACACCTACTAGCTTTGCTGGTAGACATGGGGCACATTATTTTTATGGAGATTTTACTTTTTTTTTTTTTCTTCTTTCAACGAGGGCTCATGGAGTGCTGGAACTCCTCTTATCTCTAATCTACACATTCAGTTTTTTCCTCTGTTCTCTTAGTTAACTGTAAGTCAAATTTTTGATGAGTCTGATTTGAGAGGCTCTTGCAGTTGGCCCACATTCATCTTTTACCCTCTGGCTTTTACAAACAAGCAAAGCTATAAAAAGAAATATGATAGTGGTGCTTTCCCTTGACAGCAGGGTTATCTGTTCCTGGAGGCCACGAACCTCTACAGACCCTGTGCTTGTGCTCACAAATGAAAACATTTAGCCATTACTGAGTATGTTCTGTGCTGTGTGTGTGTTCATGTATTGTCTTTCCTTCACCAGGGAAACCAAGTGATTTGAAGTGCACAACTAACAATTTACAAGTATGGGACTGTTTTTGGAAAGCACCCCTAGGAACAGGCCGTGATACCATTTATAAAGTTTGCATTGAAGACAGGTAATGGAAACACTTGATTACTTTATACCTACAGACTAGAAGTTATCTTTCATCTTAGAATATAACAATTTTATTACAGAAATTTTAAAATGAAAGTTTAATTCACAACTGTGTTATGAATTAAGATAGAAACAAACCCTATCACAGCCAAAAGTTTTGTTCTTTCATTATATGCAAAGAGTATGGAGCATATGTGCAGTTGTGATCTGCTGTGGGCAGTTTTACTGGTCTCTCAAACCACTGTGTATCTATAGCAGGTTTAAATACCTGATAGAAAATCTCAGTAACAGTGGCTCAGTACATAGGCATTGACTCTCATGGAAAATCTGTGGTAGCCAGTTCAGGGCTGGCATATTGGTAATGGCTTTATTGCCACAGAGACCCAGAGCCTCTTTGTCACACTACTTGGCCTCTTAACTCTGTGATCTCATTTTTAAGGTGATGATGCTTGAGAAGCAATCATCATACCTGCACTGCAGGAAAAAGGCAGGAAAAAGAGTGTCTTAGTTACCTTTCTCATTTCTGAGATGAAATAGCCAATATCCAGTTAAAAGAGGAAAGCTTTATTTAGCTCTCAGTTCATAGAGATTTCAGTTCATACTTGGCTGGCCCCAAGGCAGAGTGGCATGACAGAGGGGTTTCCCAGAGAAGAAACAGTTCATGGTGGGCAGAAGGCAGCAAAATAGTGAAGGAGCCAAGCAGCAAGTGACAAGCAGGGCCCTCTTTCTGTCCTTTATCTCCTACCTAGGCTTCCCACCCTTAGGGCAGGTACATTGTCACCCAGGGCAGGGCAGCCTTACTCCTAGCATTACACCGCGAATCAATCCAAGCATCAAATCCTTGATCCCAGTAGCACACACCGTAGATCCAGCAACCCCAGAAAAGCCCCACCTTTGCCTGTATGAGTCTTTGAGAGGATATCTAGATACAAGCCATAATAAAGAAGGACGATTTTCTTTAAGGAAACCTCTACAAAGTCCCACAAAACACCACTGTTTACATCTCATTGGCCAGAACACGGTCAGAGGGCTGGACCTAGTTCTAGAAGTTGGGAAATAAATTCTTCTATCAGTGGGTCCATGATATTAAGGAGATAGACATTGGGAGACAGTGGAAGCCTTCTCATATCCCCTTATCCTCCACAGTAATCTTGGAGTGGACAGGAAACACTTTTGCTTAGAGTGGCTTTTGGTCACCTGCATACCTGAACAATGTCCATTACTTTTCCTGAATCTCAGTGGGATCCTGAGATGCTTAGCAGCACCAGAGGAGTCCTAGTGTGCTTCCTCCACTCACAGTTTGCTAATGGGTGGGTCTCATGTAAATGTACATAAACGTTTATTTAAATGCAATTGGCTTTTTTCCATTCAGTGTACTTTTACTTGAGAATTTCTCTAAGCCTTTGTCAGAATGGGCTAGGTTATATTGTGGAAATGGCCTCAAGATCCCACTTCCTTAAATCTTGCTCATGAGAAGAAAGTTAATTTCTTACTGTGTTTTGTATCTGTTGGATGTTAGCTGGAATTTTCACACTGGGTTTCTTTTTAAAAGCCCAAGTATTACAGTTTTAGTAGCAGGGGAAAGAAGGCACACAACTTGCATTGACTGTTAGAAGACCCTTCCTGAACTGATAGATGAGATTTTCTTCTTTAATTCAGATTTCTCTGGTTAAGTAAAGCCAAATGGCCACACCTTGCTTCAGAGTGATAGAGAAGAGTCCTACTGTGAGGCCAGAAAGAAAAGTCCTAAAAAATTTGAGAGATAGTATGAATGCCACCTTCAGGCCACCCTGAGTAAGTTAGTTCTGTTCCCAGGAGTTCACAGTAAATAGTAGCAACCCTGTGAGTTACATGTACTTGGAAGGTTTATGTGAAATGTGAGGACGGGGGATCCACGGAGTGTGGCCATTAGAAGAGCTGTGATGTGAGGAAGAGCTATGCTCAGTCAGTTCTCCGCAGAGAAGGACATTCCACCCTCAACAAGTATTAGGTGTGGCAGCTTGAACAGATGAAATGATGTCATTTGGTGAATTCGGCTAGTTTGTGATTGTGGTGCCTAAAAACGCTTCACCACATACCACATGAGGTTAAGAAGGAGGCGATGGGGGTCAGGTCTCCAGCTGAAGTGAGTGCTGAGGAAAGACCTGAGCTTGGTATTAGGTCAGGGTCCATTGTGTAGAAAAAAGCTATTTTTGCATTAATTAAAATTTTCACGAGAAATTAGATATGTTAGAATAACAATAAAAGAATGTGAATGTGCTCCCAGGAGAGAGAACAGTTTGCAGACAGGGACATCTAAGAGAGACTAAGAAACCAGGAGCCTTTTAAAAGCAGAAATTACAAAGAAATTTTGTTAGAGCAAGGGCAGGAGTGAGCAGGTTGTAGGCAAGTTTGACAGGGCCGCTACAGCAAGTTTCATTCTTTTCACTGGCAGCCTGTGACCTCCTACTAATCTGAGAGTCTGTGTAATGGTCTGGTTCCCTGCATGGTATTGAGGAAGTGGAATGGGTGGGAGGCAAGGCCAGATAGGGAAGGTAAAAAGAGGATTTGCAGGGTGTGCTAAACCCCAAGTTTCTTGAAAGAATTGTTTATGCTTATTCATTGTGCTTTTTGCCACAAGTTGGCTTTTTTTCCTACTACGACACATACAATTAATGTTAACCTTTCTTTTTTCAATTTAAAATGCAATACAGTCCTGCATGGTTTTGTTTATAAAAAGAATGTAAGATATTGTCCATGTATTTTGTGTTGATCAAGTTTTTTTGAAAATAGAACTATTAATTTTTATTAAATTAAAATTCTCTTTCTAATTAAAATTCTTTTTCTTTTATTGCAGGCCCCGTTCTTGTCAACAGTTAGAGAAAACAAATATTAAAATCCCAGCTCTTTTACCTGGTGATCATGAAATAACAGTAAACGCTCTACATGATTTTGAAAGTTCTCTAAGTACATTCATACTAAATGAAAAAAATGTTTGTAAGTATTTGAAAAGAAAACAGATTTTAAAATAGTATTGTGATACTTTGTAGTTAAGAAAAACCTGTGTTTGCATTTCACTTCTTGTGCTAATACTTTTCATTCACCCAATTACTTTGCTGTGCATTAGAGAGCATGACCAGAATCCAGAAGGAAGAAAAAACTTGTCAAATAGTCAACCACAAACATACCCCAGAATGAAAGGCCTTTTCCTGGGTTCCATGCTCTTTCCTTGGCTCCCTTTACCTCTTTGAGTCCTGTGTCTCCTTTGGGATTTTGCAAATGCTCTTTGCTCTGGAATGTAGTCTCTGACCACTCTGCACATGATACCCTTCCTTTCTTTGTATACTTTTAGGTAAGCTATGCTCCTTCCTGACATTTCTTTCAGTTAAATTAATAATCCACCGTGTAGTTAGGTATTTACCTTGTGTCTCCTCCACCGGGAATTAGGTTCCATAAGAACAAGGACTTTGTTATCTACACAAAGCATTTAGCACAGTGTTGTGCAGGTATTAGGTATTTATTGATTGAATGAATATTTAAGTGATAGGCTACAAGCAGATTGGAAGCACAAAATAAACTCACGTTGACCCAGATAGAATGTTTGCTGTGCAGTGAGACTTGTGAGTAGTTTTGACTGTTAATGGTGCGCAGTGGGTTTGTCAGCTGCTGACAGTCCTGATGGGATGGCAGCACAGTAATATATAACGAATCTTGTAGGGCTGACTGACTCTGAACCCAAGGAACACAGATATAATTAGTGATCTGTGATTTGTCCAATTTAATGCAGTAGGTGTATACTTGGAATGATCTGTTTCAGAGATAGCACAGGGTTTTAAATATAATAAATATGTTGTCCTTTTTTTAAGCCTGAAGTGTTGCCTGTGTAAAGTGCTGTTTAGGACTGTCTTTCAGGATAATAGATATGGACCATGTTTTTGGTTTTTTTTTTTTTTTAATAGTGCTGAAGTCCATGTGAGAAATTTTATATAAATTAACCATCACCCCAGTGCTCATACTGTTAAGCCTTAAGTACAGTTTCTATTCATGTACACATAAAATAATACAAATGTTCATATTACTTTATAGCTTGCTTAACAGAAAACGTGTTATAGATGGATTTTCAAGTTATTACATAAAAATATGCTACACTTAACTGCTGGATAGTAGTCCACCTAATAGAGCAGAATTACTTAAGGAGCTATTTGTTTTTATTGCCAACTTTTCAGTATTATAAACAGTGTTTTAGTGAACATCTTTTTGTAAATTTAACTGATTTAATTTTATTAAATTCCTAGAATTGGGAATGCTGGATTAAAGACCCCCCCAACCCCTTTTTAAAACTTTTTGTATCAACTCGCCAAGTTGTTGGTCAAAATCTTTATACTTCTTCTATGTTGATATGCTTCTTTTCACATGTTACAAGGACTGGGTAGTATCCATCTCTTTTATTTTTGCCATTTAAATTGAATAGCTCAGATTATATCAGTGTTGCTTTTTCATTTGTTATAATTTTTTTTTAAATGTCAGTTGTATTCTTTTTGAACTGCTGATTCATACCTTTCTTGAATTTTTTGCTGTTTTCTACATTCACAAGAGCTTTTCCTATACTGTGTTTTTTTAGCTATCATATTGGCTGAAGATATTTTTCTGAGTGTATTATTTTTTAAAACACGGTATTTTTCATGCTACATGTTTTCATTGTTAAGTGGATATTGGATATCGTGCTATTTTCTTTGTGAATTTTTGGTTTGCTATCATTTTGAGTAAAATGTTTCTTCCACCTGGAGTTATGTTGTATTAAAGTATGAGGAATCAGAATTTTATTCTAGACTTTTGGAATACCCAGGAATATGTAAGAGAGTCAGTTTGTGGTATCTGATTGTTTCACTAGTTAAGTAGTCTCAACTATGAAGCTGCTTGCTGATAACAATGTTAAAAAGTTAGAAAAGCAAATTGAGACAGACTCAGTCAACTCATAATTCATTTTTTAAATAGTCATGTAACGTATTACTAGCATTTTAAATAGTAGTGGGTCCCAGTGATGATTTGAATAATGGTATTGGGATAAGAAAATTTAAAAACAGGTTAGGTAAATGTAAGATAGTGATGTGATATATTCTTGATCTTTTTGGGCTTCTATAATAAAATATGTTAGATTGGGTAATGAATAAATAACAGAAATCTGTGCCTTATAGACTTAGAGGCTGTGAAGTTCAAGAGCAAGGCACTGGCAGACTTGGTACCTAGTGATGGCCTCTTCTTCATAGATAGTACCTTCAGGTGGCGGAGAAGCAAAAAGAACCTTTCTTGGTCCTCTTTTGTAAGGCCATAAACTACTTGGGAAAGCAGAGCCCTCATGATCTAATTGCTTCCAAGTTTGTACTTCGAAATATCATCACCACGTGGGTTAAGTTTCAACATGGGAGTTTAAGTTGGGTGCAGGAAGGGGGACACACACAAACATTCAGATCACAACAGTAAATCACCAGCAAATCTCTGACCACCTATGGAATGCAGGAGAAACTCTGAAATGGTCTTAAAGCTGTGCATCAGATGATGTGAGTTCATGGATAATTTGTTACTAAATGTAATAAATGAAATGTGCTCCAGGTCTGAAGATGGTTTCAAAAGTATACTGATAAAACAAAAAGGTCTTTTACACACACACACACACACACACACACAGAGTTTTGTACTTAATAAGGGAAAGCACACATGTGTAGAAAAACTCTTTGTGAAGTTTTGCTGTCTCAGTTTCTTAAAATAACCTTAAAATTTAGATCATTCTGAGGCTGGATAAATAATGTAGATTAAAAAAAAAAGCTAAGAAGACTCATATCTCCTGATGTTCTAAGGAAGAAACAGCATATTGGCTATGAGTAAGCTATCCTAGCTTTTTAAAAAAAAAAAAGATTTTCATTAAATCCCTTCCTATCTAAAAATTTTTGAGTTTCTAGAAAGCAAGTTAAAATTGTCCTCCGAAGTCTGTGTTGTCCCAGAGGAAAAACATGACCATTCATGGGATTTTAGGGGAAACTGCCATGAAGAAAAAGTTTCTTTTTAAAGGATTTAAAAAATGCTTTCACTTTTTATCATGAGTATTACTGTCTTTTTGTTAAAATATTAACATGACTCTTGTTTTCTACTAAAATATAGACTATAAATTATGTGGACTGGGGGGCCTTTTAATGGATCAGTGTTGCATCAGTTACATATCCTTGTGTCATAATTTTTAGGTTAGTACATCGTGACATCTTGAATCATTTGGAGGAACAGTCATACTCTTGGAAGCCTCTTGCTCTTTTCTGGTTACACTGGCATCTGAACTTTTCCCTCTCCCTGCATTAACTCAGCTGATTGTTTCTCATTTGTCAGATGATTCTGTTTTGACAAGCAGCTTGTCACTTAACACTTCCATGAAGCTTCCTCTGCTACCTGTGTATAACTGTGTAACTTTGAGCTAGTTGTATAGGTTAGGTTTAAATCTACATGTGCTAGGTCCTGTACAGCCCTGAGAACTTTATATAAATCCAAGGTGGAACATGTTCCTTTAAAAATTTTAGTAGCATTATTTTTAAGAGCTCAGTTTCCAGTTCCTACATTGAGACTGATTATTTTATAGTGGTTGTTCTGTTGTCCCTGCTGTTCAGCACATGCAGCTACCCTGCTCTTGCACACTCCTGTAGTTTGTCATGGCTTTAATTGGCTCTTGAACTTCATGGGGATTAACTAGAGGTGAGGCAAGAAAGGTGCGTCTCTTTACTTTACTTTACTGTCCTTTGAAGAATAAGCATGCAGGAGAGTCCAAGTTTCTGTTTGCCTCATAAGAGAGACCCTGTGTTTCATACAACGGAGCATGCTCATCTTGTTTTCTGCTGATCCAGAATTTTCAGTGATTTACTATTCCTTAATGATGAGAAGATCAGGAGAGTTTCAAGGATACATTCTGCTTTTTCTCACCTCATTTTAGTTTTCCTAAATAAGCCTAGACTCTTGAGCATGGTTTTCTCTGCTTTTTTGGTAATTCACAACCCTCTAACTTGTTTTGCAAATGCCTGATTGTACAGTGCTCTCATCTCTATAGGTGGTCTTTTCTTGGTCCTCCTTTGTCATCTTTATTATACAGTAAGTCTGTAACTTAGAAACAGATTTCATTCCCAAAGAACTGTTTGTAAATCATATTTCATTCATAAGCCTTCAAAGTGAGTAAGTCTAATATACTCTGTGAAAGTTCGCAACTCGAATGTTAGTAAGTCAGGGACTTACTGTATTTGACCCAAATGATAGCCTTTTTGTTTCTAGCTCAGTGACCTTAGATTTCCTCTGGTTCCCTTCTGTTTTTTGATCATTCTTTTTTTTTTCTTTTGGTACTGGGGAGTGAACTCATGATTCACACTTGTCAAGCAAGTGTTTATTCTGCTGAGCTAAATCCCTGGCTCCTCTTGATCATTCTTACTCTAGATTTTGCTGATGTGTGTGTTGCTGAGGGGTGGAGGGAGGGGGAGGGGGTGAGGGGTGCTTGAAGATGTAATTGTGTATTGGCAGCTCCTATAACAAGCATTGGACATTTCAGGTCTGTGTTTACATTTCTTTACTGAGCTACATGCGGCAAATTCCGCATAGTCTTCATCTCTGATTCTGAATCCTGACAATTCTCACACAGCTGTCTTCAAAACACTGCACTCTGTGCCTTTTCTTTCTGAATGCCTAGTCATCCACAGCTACTCTTGTGCATCTTTCATACTGGCTCCTCATTCCGTCTTCTTTCCTTCCGTTTTCTGAGCTGCAGCTTTGGAGAAATCATCATTTCTCAGCACGAATTCTTCATTTGTCTGATTTAATCATTTTCTTGAAATGGACAACAGATTTTACCTTTTTTCATAATTGGCATTGTACTCTGTAGCATTATTCTAGACAGGATTTCTCCAGCAGTCTTTAACTCATGACCTTGTTTCCTGCCTCAGTCCCCTTCAGGCTGATTGGCAAACCACTACTGACCTAGCCCTTTGGAAGTTTTCCTTATATTCTGTATTTCCACATAGTAGCACATTGGCTTCCTAACCCAGTGCCTTGGTTATTACTGCTCTTTCTTCTGTTTAATTATGTCTATCATCAGGGATAGGACATAAAATTCCTGAAGTAAGTAGCATCCCTTAGCATGAGTTGCCAGACCTGGGAGAAGAATGAGAAGTCTCTGAGCAAACACACAGCAGCCTTTCCCCAAGTGAGCTTCCCATGTCTCATCATTTTCTTAGGTTTGACCTGCTGCCATGTGAAGGAGTTGTTTGGGTGCCTAATTGCAGGCCCCAGACCAGGTATCTGTAGAGCACTGCAGGAACCAGTTGCTGTTTGTATTAGAAAATGTAATACATTTGTTCTTTGCTTTTTAGAAACAGGTTTGAGACTTTGATATGAATTCTTGATCATTTTTCATCAAGAAGATCAAGAAGTACTTTTAAAATAGTAATAGAATTATAGTATGAAACATCATTACTTTGTTTTACTAAATTTTCTCTTTTGTTTCCGTTTTTTAAGCCTTAATTCCAGACACGCCAGAGATCTTGAATTTGTCTGCTGATTTCTCAACCTCTACATTACACCTAAAGTGGAATGACAAGGGTTCTGTCTTTCCTCATCACTCAAATGTTATCTGGGAAATCAAAGTTCTACGTAAAGATAGTATGGAGCTCATAGAATTAGTAAGTTTGACCAAAAATGGATTTTTTTATGACATTTCAGAACTGAACAATTTTAAATATAATTTTTAGGGTGATACCAGTGAATTTGATTATTAAGGAAGTGGATAAAGAATCTTTCAGGGTTTACTAAAAACCATATGCTATGATTCAGAAATCACATGTGCCACTGTTAGAGGGACTTTAAAAAATTAAAGGGAGATATAAATTCTATTACTTGAACACTAAAAATGCTATTTTTGTATTTCTTCTCTAGTCTTTTAAATGTATCTCTTTATGTAAACAAATTGAAAGTGTACTTTTAGTCTTATTTTTGTATTTGTTCACTATTATACATGAGAGTAAATGTTTTAAAAGATATGTAGCTATGATTATCAGATTTTCTATTACAAAATAAATGCATCATACTCTGCCACAAATGTGTGAGAAGTCAGTAAACTTTAGTTTCTCAGAATCTAAAGTGTGTTCTTATGTTTAGAACATGCTTTCATTTTTAAGTCCTCTTTTTGAATAATTTTCTTATGCTCTATATTTTCTTTTAATCTAAGAGGTGATGAGTTATGAAAACTTTGACAAGTGGCAACTATGGAATACTTTTTCAAATGTGAATAAAATAAAAAGTAAATGAAAGAAAATATTAGTCTAAAACAATATAGCTCATTGCTACAAGATACATACCAAGGTAGTAGTTGAAAAGTAGTAGTTTCCTGTTAGGGGGAGAAATCCTTGTATGAGGAAAAAAATAGCGAGAGCCAAAAAATGAAAAATACAAAAGGAGTATCCTTACTGAGACAAAATACTTGACCCCCAGCATTGAGGGATGAAACGTGTATTTAGCTCTCAGTTCTTGGAGGTTTCAATTCATAAGCATCTGGCTCCAAGGCAGGGTGGCATGGTTGAGAAACAGCCATTCATGGCAGCAGAAGACAGCAAAGGCAATCTGAGCAAAAAGGGGAGAGCAAGTTTCTTTTCCTCCCTTGTATTGTGAGTGGAATACCCACCCTCGCCCTCGCCCTCGCCCTCGCCCTCGCCCTCGCCCTCGCCCTCGCCCTCGCCCTCGCCCTCCTGGGTGTAGCACTCACACCATCTCCCTGCCCTCCGTTTGCACAGGCTCAGGATGTTTACAAAGTGAAGACCCAGGGTCCCTGCTGAGTGACTTAGCAAAACTGTTGTTACTAGCCTCCCACGAGCCTTGTCTTTCCCTGGAAACGGACTGTCTCATCTCTTTTAGCTGATATTTTTCATTATTTGTTTCCAGTTTTGCAAATATTATGCTTATGTTGCTGTTGGAGTTTTGATTTGTAGTTTTGAGCAGGGTTTAACTGATTTACACAGTGAAAGATGAGTACTTAGTCCTGCCCCCCAGCCCTCTCACATTTGCAGTCTCCCTCTTTCCTTGAACCTCGTCAGCCATTCCCCCTTCCCAGTCCCTATGTTCTTATTATATAGATCTTACAATTTTTAGTAAAACAATATTTGTTGCATTATGGTTATATAAGCACTATTCACAAATTTGTCTTTTATAGCACTTCTTATATTGTCTCTTTTTAAAAATGTCTCTGCTTAATTCATTCATTCCTAAATTTTCTTCAGATTGTATGACTCTCCTTGAAATTTTCAAGTATGCTAGATGTTTTGTTAGTTTGTCTTGATGCATAAATGTCTGTGAGGAGCTCTGTCTGGCTTTCCAGCCTTTCTTACATAAAGGCTCACTGCACACCCGTGACACATGCGTAACAGGCAGCGTGATAGTTGCCACAGCAGCTGGTGGCCAGAGGCTTCACAGACTACGGTGGTGTTCAGCTCATTCATTAGGAAGTTAGTGGTACAAGGGGCTCGATCAACATCGGAGGTATTCCTTATGCCTTTTTCTTATGATGGATCCTTTTTTTTTCTAAATCTCCTAAATAGGGCAATATCATGTACTACTTTGTTCTTGTTTCTTCGTTTTGGTGGAAGCTTATAGTCTCGTTCTACTCTGTAGTAGCAGATATGATTTGTCAAAAGATCAAACACCTGTCAACTGCTATTTTTGGGAAGATACAGAACAATTCAAATACACATAAATTACTATTGGGAGTGTAAGATGCTACCAGATGAAAACATTCAGACATGGCATTTCTGAAAATACCCTTATTCTGTATGAACATGTGATTTCTAGTTTAACTAGGTATACAACATAGGTTGGAAAGTTTTATGAAGATTTTGAAAGCATTGTTTTTGTTTCTTCTTGTGGCTGGCTGTGTCTTCACTCTTCTACTGGAAACTCACTAGATCCTTTTAGTCTGATATGTCAGCTTGGGAACATTTTTCTTTCTTTCATTTCTTCCTGTTATCTCCTTTTTTCTTAGAACTTTTGTTCTTCAGGAGTTGGATCTTCCAGATTGGTCTTATCATTGTCTTATCTTTCCTGTTTTTTCTATCTTCTTTTGCTCTATGTTTTGAGAAACTTTTCCTAAACTTTATCATGCAGTTCTATTACTAAATTTCTGTTAATATACTTAATTTGTAAGAAATAATTTTTAAAAAGAATCTCTGGGGCTGGGGATATAGTTCAATGGCACAGTGCCTGCCTGCCAAATACAAGGTCCTGAGCTTGATTTCTGGTAAAAAAAAAAAAAAAATCTGTTCTTTTTTATTTAAAAGAATCCTTTCTTGTTTCATGAATGGATTATCTTTTCTTAAGTCTGAGAGTATAGGTGACTTAATTGTTTTTCTTTGTCCACACCGTATTTCTTCAAGTTATGTTTTCTCTTTATTTTGAATTTTGACTTTTATATTAGGTTGCTTTCTATACATTGGTCATCTTGGTTGCTACTTATATTTAAATGAGAGGCTCTTAAAATCTCATTGGAACTTTGGTTTGCTTTAAGGGGACTTGTTGACTGGGCACTTCATTTTTGGATAATTAGGATGGGCTATCTAGGGAGCAACCTTCTGATTTTATTTTAGGTAATTATCTTAGCCTGTTCCTGTGCTCCAAGCATATGCCTGCTGAATATGATTACCAGTGTTGTAAGAACTGAAAAGGGAAAGAAGATCCAAGTTAGCAATACCTGTTTTTGGTGCGGTATCCCACATTTCCAACTCCTCCTGAGATCCTTCAGTCCAGAAGGACTCTGCTTAACTGTCCCAGAATACAAGTCTCTACTCTGCTGCCAGGGTGAGCAGGGGATCTAATTTTTCTTCAGACAATCTTCAAGCCATCGTTCTGCTTTGACCCAGCATTTCCTGCTTTGACCCAGCATTTCCAGGGGAACACAATGCAGCCATTCCTCAGGCTCTCTGGTACTTCTGTGATAGGAACCAAGTGGTTTACTGGCTTTCCCATTGGAGATGTAAGACTCTACTTTGTTAGAGCTTCTAAGTTAACTGCTATTATCCATTTACTTTCAAGCTTCCAAAATTTTAGTGGTGTTGCTACATGTCTTGTTTTTTGTTCTTGTGCTTCTATGCCTTAAAAAGAAATCTATTTACTGTTCTTTTAGAAGGATCTCAGAGCAAGACAAAAGAAAGTACATTTCTTTAATATATTGTCTTTTAACTGAAACTCCCAAGGTATCTTTTAGTAGATCTTCAAAATTTGATTGCAGTCTTGCACATTTCTCAAATCAAGATTAATATCCTATAGTACTGTAAGTTGTATGTAACAGTTGAGAAATAAGATACTTTCTTTTAAAGGAAAATTTACAATATAGAATGCATGTATTACAGTTGTTATATAACAATTTTTAAAACTTTTGTTGTTGTTGTTCTTTTCAAGACTGGGTATTGCTATGCAGTTCAGACTGGCCTTGAGTTCACTTTGTATCCCAGGCTAGTCTTGAACTCCCAATTATCCTCCTGCCTCAGCCTCCTGAATGCTGGGATTATAGGCCACCATGCCTAGCCTAAAACAATTTATTTTGTTGAAATGGTGCCCCTCTTTGACTTTAAAGCTACAAACCCATTAACTATTTTTCCTCTATAAAAATGTGAAGAGCCTTTAGCTAGCATCTTAGGTGGTGTATTAGACATTTTGGTGAATATCAGTGTCCTGGATAATATACAGTAAGGCTTGCCACTTAAGAAGTGAACATAGTTGTGTAATGATTGTTACTCTATCTTTTCTAATGTGCCTTATTAAAAAAACCAAGATAGTGCTACAGAAGGACCCACCACTTACTTATTGGTGGTTACTTGGTTATGGTCTTTTGTGATTTTCTGATCCTAAGAGAAAGCAGAATGTTTCACTATTTGGGAATATAACTTTATTTGGGCTTGTTTTTAGGTGACTTACAACAGCACTCTGAATGGCAGAGATACAGTCCATCACTGGAGTTGGACCTCAGATATGCCCTTGCAGTGTGCCATTCATCATGTGAGAATTAGGTGCTACATTGACTCTCTTCATTTCTCTGGTCTCAAACAGTGGAGTAACTGGAGCCCAGTGAAGAACATTTCTTGTAAGCTGTATTTAAAAAACTTTTGTTTCAAGTGAACTGGAGTGCTGAAAAGCAGTGTTTAGTGTACATTGTTGGTTCTCTGAAATGTTGGGAGCTATATTGAAGACTACATTGGAACTTCCAAGTCTGCTATCCCAGGAGCTTTAGATTAAAGTCAAGATAGACTAATTTTAAAGACTTCCTGAGTGGCTGAATAAACATCCAGATATTAAAATCATTATAAAAGACACTGAAGAGTAATTTAAAAATGTGTTGTTGGAAATTAAATTAAATCAACATTTTAAGAAAATAGTTTCCGACTTTAGGGCAACAGAGCAGGTAGCACTAGGAGACCCATAGTTAACATAGAATATGGGATTCTGTGAACATACCAAAAAAATCCCCTATCTGTTCATTAAAAAAAGAAACTTATATCCAAGCACAATGCTACCAGGGGTAGAGGAGAGCTAAGAACAACATTACCAATAAAATGAAGTCCTGAAAAACACCAGCAGTTGCAGGAGGTAGCTCACTCTAGTGACAGTGTGCAGAGTGATCAGAGCAGGGGAGAAATGGAGGCAAGTAGATAAATAAGAAACTGTCTGTTGAGCAAAAGTCAATGAAAATGTAGGCTAGGATACTTGGGTTTAGAAATTAAAAGGGAGAAAAGATGTGAAAATGTCATTGGCAAGAGAGATGCAGAACCAAAGGTGGTTGTTAGTGTGGGCAACTGAGGATAGTGACGCTAGTCTCTGAGTTAGCAAGGGTATGAACAAGTTGCATGGGAAGGAAAACGTTTGTTTTTAATCATTGGACTTTAGGTACTGAAGAGTTTAGGTAACAGAGCCACACGGGAGGCTGGAAATGTAAGTTTGGCATCCAGGTGTGAGTAGGCATAGCTGGACGGGCCTCATTGGGTTCATTGATATCTCTTTATCTCTATATCTATTATCTATAGAGAGAGAGAGACAGAGAGAGAGATTTTCGAACCCTGAAGGTTAGCATGACTAGAAGGGGAATGTGCAGCAAGGACACATTCCTTAGGAGCATGTGTGTCTAAGGGTAGGATAGAGGGAATAGTCAGAGTACTCATAGCCCAGGAAAGTCTAGTGTTATAGAACCCAAGAAAGGAGTGAATTCTGAGGAGGAAAACTTTTAAACAGCATGCTAGGTATGTAGGAAGCAGAGGAATGGTGACTGAGAGGGGCCACTGGATTGAGCATAGTAGAATGGTGTGGGTAGAAGCTAGACTACAGTGAAGAGCAGATGGGGAGTGCAAAGTACAAAAGAGGTCATTAAAAATTTAGTGGGTGGCAGTGTGTAGGAGGGGTGAGGTGTGCATCAACTCAGGATTGAGGGGTTTTTGTTTTTGTTTTGAGACAAGGTCTCAGGCTGGGGATTTAGCTCAGTGGCATAAGTGTCTGCCTTGCAAGCGCGTGGTCGTGAGTTCGATCCCTGGTACCAATTAAAACAGAACAAAACAAAAAACAAATAGTACTGAGACAAGGTCTCAGTGAGTTGCCCAGGTCAGACTCAAACTTGCAGTCCTCCCATCACAGCCTCTCTTGGTATAAATCTGTCTCATTTGTGTTTAAATCCACTGAATTTGAACCTTTAGACTATTAAGCATTACTCTGTGACTTTAGACCTTTCACCCCCCCCCCCACTGTTATCCTTTTCAGTAAATAAATTATACAGTTTTCTTTCTTATATGTGCCTTGCTTCTTTGGGATATGAGGGATATACTTCATATGTGGGCCACCATTGTCTCAAAACATCAAATTGCATGTTTTGTATGTATTGAACTATAAATCCAGTATGTCTAGGGAAAAAATGGCTTTTTATGAGGACTATATAAAACACTTCTAAAATATTTATAATTTCTTTTGTTCTTTCTAGGGACTCCTGATTCTCAGACCAAAGTTTTTCCTCAAGACAATGTGATACTTGTAGGCTCAGATATAACATTTTGTTGTATAAGTCAAGAAAAAGTGTTATTGGCACAGATTGGCAGTAAAAATTGTCCCCTTATCCATCTTGATGGAGAAAATGTTGCCATCAAGATCCATAATATTTCTGTTTCTGAAAATAGTGGAACCAATGTAATTTTTACAACAGAAAATTACATATATGGAACAGTTATTTTTGCAGGATGTAAGTACATATTTCTAACAAAAGAGTTGCTATTAACCTGATTTGATCTCTTTTGATACCTTGGTTCTTTTTCTGTAGAATTATTCTTTCTTATTTCTTTATTCATTAGTATAAAACATATACAGATATACAAAGAACATGGAATTCTTGCATGTGTTAAAATGAGTCCTCAGATTGTTTCCTACTTAGTTGTGTCTGTATAACTTGTAATTTTTAAAATAAGATCTGAAACAGCTAACTATTAATTAATGTTTAAATTCTCTCTTGGAAAGATTTGGTAAATTCTGAAATAAGACTGAAGGGAAAAATGATATTTGGTTTCTCAAGTGGACTTTGGACATTTCCAAGTGAAGAGTCACTGCTTACTATATTTTAATCCACCATTTCTAATATATTAAATTCTGTATTATTCAAAAGTAAAATATAATTCGTAAATGATTTCTTTTTTAAGGCAATTGTGCAAAATGTTATTAACATTTTATAAAATACTATGTTAGCAGGAAAAACATTTTTAATCATGTGTAACTACATTTTATTTCTTTAGATCCACCTGATGTTCCCCAAAAACTGAATTGTGAAACACCTGATTTAGAAAAAATTATATGTAGCTGGAATCCAGGAAGACCAACAGCATTGGTGGGCCCACGAAGTACAAATTACACTTTATTTGAAAGGTAATGGTAACCAGATGGCAAGTACTTTGGAAACACACATTAAATGACATAAGGAATGTTCTAATTCATCTGTATTAGGTCTTAGGATCTGAAACAAAATTATACAAATTATAAAAACTATACATACTATAAAATTTAAGCTTGCCTACATTTTTTTTTTCTGTTAAAATCTAGAAGGAAGAACTTCAGATGTAGACAGAGTCTGTTTCTGGGTGATGGGCTTATGGCAGATTATTTTCTGTGTTACATAGATTTTATTTTTTATTGCATAATGTGCTTGTAATTGGAAATGTAAACTTTTATAAAGATTATTAGAAATTTACCTATTTCTCTGAAACATTTGTGTCATGTCATTTTGAAATTATTTTTCATTTAATTCAGGTTTTCAGGAAAATATGTTACATTTAAAAATGCCGAAATACCTACAAATGAAAGCTATCGGGTTTTCTTTGAAATGATTCCAAATCAAGAAATATATAATTTTAGTCTGAATGCTCACAATCCTTTGGGGCGATCAGAATCAACAGTACTAGTTAATGTCACTGAAAGAGGTAAGCGGCTCCTGCATCAGCTGGGGTCTTAAGAACATATGAGAAGTGGCAGAGTGCCATGGAGTCCATGAGAACTGCCTTTGGGGATGTCTTTACTGATTATTTTCTCTAGAAGTACTTAATATTAAATTTTTTAATATTAAATTTCTAAATTTTGTTCTAAAGTTTTAAAATGAATAGCTTCAAGTTTTACCACTATATTTTATTAAAATAAAATTTTGAATTAATCATTTATATAAAAACTATAAGTGACTGTCTACTAGTGCTTAATTTCTGAAATACTGTTGCACAGTTGTTAAAAACTTTTATTTTAAAATAGTATTGCACTCACTGGTTGTTGTAAAAATAATGAAATAGAACCTTGGAAGCCCCTTCCCTAGTTTGCCCCCTTGGGAACATCCTGTGTAAGTAGTACAACACCAACACCAAAACACTGATAGTGCTAGACTAGTGTAGCTAGATTCCTGAATTAGACTACCCATATTTCTAAGTCGTATTTCTGTGTGTGCATCTGTCTCTGTGTCTGCTGAAGAGGCAACACGAGGAAGTTCCTTTGTGAATCTTTACATGGATAAACTACATAGAAACACGCACAGTTGAATCTGGTCTTGGCAACAACTAACAGTTCTTCATCTGTTTTGTCATTTTCAGAGAGTTACATAAATAAAATTGTGAAGTCTATAACCTTTTGAGATTGGCATATTTTACTAAAGTTGATGTCTTTGAGGGCCAGCCCAGTTGTTGGATGTTACCAGCAGTTCATTGCTTTTACACTGATGAGTTCTAACTTTTTTTTTTTTTAACAACCCCATTTTTAAATAGCTGAGAATGGAAATATAATGCAGTTGATCCTTTTGGCATTCATTCCCATGATTAGAACACATGCAATGATTCCAGGCCAGGCTTAGTGTGTCACTGAGCAATAGCACAGAGCTCTCTTGAAGACTCACATTCAGGGGAGAAATGGCTTAAACCAAATGCATTATCTTACAGCCTACAAGTGAGTAGTAAATGAACCTGTTGCCCTACATGTAAATATAAGTGGCTTTCATCTGTTATTCCTTCCTTTCACATTTTTTTCCTGATTTCTTCCAGGATCAAAAAACTGTTTTATAGTTCAGGGACAGTGTTTCCATTTGTCTGCTCCCTGCCGTTTCACCATCGTTTCCCATGGGATTCTTTTCTATCACTCAAACTGACCTGTATACAATCACCAGTGTCATGTCTACTGTGCTGTACTATATCTTTATTCTTGTCAAGACCCCAACCTGAAATACTTTCCTGAGTTCCTTTTGCCAGTTTTAGTATGCTTCTTTCTTTGATGCTCCACTTAAATTCTACGTTCACTGTAAAACTTTCCCCATCACTCTACATCTAATTAAGTTCCTGTGGCAGCTAACATCTCCACCATGCACTTAGAATCTAGCATAGAATTTCAGTTTTCCTTCTTTTTGTTTGTTATTCCTGGGTATGTTAGAAGTTATTGGAAGTTCCACAACGGTAAAGACTGTAATCTCACTATCTTTTTGGTATTCTTAACACGAAAAGGACATTGAGTATGATTGGTTTTTTAAAAACATAACATCAACAGCCAAAGTGAAGTTTGTAGACTCCATAGAGTATGTCTATGGTAGAATATTTCTTTCAACACTAATTATTCTCCTTGGATTTCATTTTCTTTCATTCTCATTTATCATATTAGGAGTTAGGAAGTATCACAGTTATAGTTTTCACTTGGAAATAAATGTTTAAAGAATTATTTAAAATTCTATTTACAGTTTCTCCACATTCTCCTACTTCATTCAGAGTGAAAGATATTAATTCAAAAGCTGTTACACTTTCTTGGCGTTTACCAGGCAACTTTGCAAAGATTAATCTTTTATGTCAAATTAAAATTAATAAAGCTAATTCAGCACAAGAGTTGGTAAGTAAAGTTCTTCTATGATATGCATAAGCTGTCTATTCTAGAAACCTACTAAACAAGCAAGACATTGATACCAATGTAATAGTAGCACCATCTTACTACTTAAAAATAATTATAACCCCCTGGGGTTTAGCTCAGCACTGTAAGTGCCTGCGTGACAAACTTGAGGTTGTGAGTTCAATCCCCGGTACCAATAAAAAAATAATAATAATAACAATTATAACACTGGGTGTTATAGAAGGTAAGTTAAATTTTTACTACTAAGAATGTATCCAGGTCTAGCATATAATACCTGGCATGTAGCTAGTGCTTAGTTTGGAAATGAATGAGTACTCCTTGCTGTAACCTTTCACACTAGTTAATGGAGTAATTGGCACCAGAGAGTAGTAGTGATTTTTAAAATTACAGAGTGCAACAATGAGGGCAAGTTATAATTGGTAATTATAAGTCAAAGCTTGACTTTTTAGTACATTTTTAATATTTAGGCTGACTTATACTATATCATTTGTAATTTGTGGTACATCCAAAATAAATGATATTGTACTTCAATACTCATTTGGAAATTTACTGATTTCTAGAAAATGAGTCAAAACTGCAAAGTATAACCTGAAAAAAAATCTTCATAACAAGCATTGGGAATTCAGAGACTTTCCTGATACTTGCAGATTCTAAAATTTGTTTAAAATTGCTTTTTAGTTGTTTGATTTAAATATCTGTGGACTATTTACTATGTTTAGCACCATACTAGATGTCCTAAGTGACATAGTAACAAAGATACATAAAAGCTGATACTGCCTGCCTGCAGGAATCTTCCAGATACTGAATAATACATTTAATGTTCAAGCCCTTGTGGTCATCTAAGATTACCAAATTATGTTCAGGTTTATTATATCATCATTAGCTATTGACAGGTTATCAAAATTGTATCATCCTCTGCATAATTTAATGTTAAATTAAATGTTTGGATTTAAAAGATACCATATTTTTATTGCTATTATAGAACAGAGTTTTATCAGCTTGATACTGTCTGTATAAAAGAAGTAAAACATAAAAAATTATACAGAAATCAAAATATAAAATATCCACTATAGTAGATGAACTCTTTTTGGTGCTTAGATTTAGGCTCATATGTACATTCAATTGATTTAAACTACTTATGTGGGAAGATTTCTTACAAAAAATGTGTGTATTCATACACATGGCATATATACATACATACACATACCTGTTTTCAAATAGCGGAATGTGACAATCAAAGGACTAGAAAATTCAAGTTACCGTGTTGCTGTGGACAAATTAAATCCATATACTATATATACTTTCCGGATTCGTTGTTCTTCTGAAACTTACTGGAAATGGAGCAAATGGAGCAATGAAAAACAACATTTAACCACAGAAGCCAGTAAGTTAACTAAATGATTTATGACTAATTATCATTAATGGGAAAAGGGGAAGATGTAAGACAGAGAGGCACCTAAGAGCAATCACAGCTAGCCTTGAGTGTGATTTTAGATCACTTTGTGGAACCTTGTGTTTTGTAGAAATCAAGAGCTTAGCTTTTCTATTGCCTTATTTTCTAAATTCATTGTTAAGCCACTGAGCTGCTTTACATTTTATTGAGCATTTGAAATGCCATAGAAAAAAGGATTTTAGCATCTCAATGACTGATACAATGACAAACAGTGTGTGTCTCCAGGTGCTAAGTTTTAAATCTCCTTCCTAGTTCCTTCAAAAGGACCAGATACTTGGAGAGAGTGGAGTTCTGATGGAAAAAATTTGATAATCTACTGGAAGGTAAATATCTAATTTTTCCTTAAACATTTAAATTACTATATTATCTCCAGTGCTTAACTTATATTTATGTGGTAGTTCAGTTGTCAGGAAGTCAGGATTTCCTGGACTGGCTGAGTCTGCAATACTGCTGAGTTCTACCTGCTAAATCCCCAAATTCTGCATCACTTCCCATTTACCACAATCATTGCAGTGAGAATCTTCAGTCTCAGTTCTTAGCATTCTTTACTTTGATTTTATGAGACCCATTAAGGACTTGAGAATTTCATAAATTCCTTCACCCTTGCTTTTGTCAGAAACTCAGCCAGGAACTACAAGTTAGAATCCCAAGTGCTGGTTACATTTTTCTTGTATGAGTGGATCAGCAAATCTCACAAGGTACCATATATGTTGAGGAAGTAGTTTTGAAAAGCATTTTAGTTATATAAGTAAAAAAGTTTTAATGTTCACTTTTCTTTAAAACAATATGTCCCCTTTTGGAGATTCAGATTAAATACTTTATCCTAAGTATAAAAAATGGGGGAAAAATGGCCCAAAGGTATTCACCAAACTACTACTGTTTTATTAATGTGAAAACTTAAGAACAGTTTAAATTTCATGTATTTAAGGAACATTCAAGTACAGTGGTAAAAATGCTGCATGAAATGTAAAGCCACTGAAATGTAATTGTATTAGCATGGAAAAATGTTTGTTCATATAAAAGTGAAAAAATGTACAGTTGTGTTTTGATATGAACAATGAACGAACACTTTCCATCCTTTAGGCAAGGTTCTGATGAGGGTGAGTTATATCATTTAATAACCTGCTTGAATATTGTGGTGGGGCCATTAAGAAAAAAAATCCTGCATTTAGCAAAACAACTGGAAAGAGATACCAAAATACAAGCATGTTTAAAAGATAGAAATATGGGATAGTTTTACTTGCTGTCTTTCCATTTTCATGTTTTTTCAGTTGTCTTTAGTGATACTATTTTAAAAATGAAAAAACTAGTTTTTAAAAGCATGTTAGGGCTGGGGAATGCTCAGTGGTGTAAGTGCCTGCCTGCCCTACACGTTCATGGTCTTGAGTTCAATTCTTGGCACCAAAAAAAAAAAAAGCATGTCAGGTTTTAAAAATTTTTGCTTCACATTAATTTAAATCTATTTCCTAGTTCCTTTAAAGGGATCAGATACTTGGCTATCTATGAAGATAAGTCTTTTTGGTATTTTCTTAATTTTTAAAATTTCTGTGTATTTTTAATACTTTCAGCAAGTATAACTTTCCAAAGTGTGACTTTCCTAATTTACCTAGATCTCAGTGGACTTTAAATCTGTGTTTTGTCTTGTGGGAGTTTCACCTTTCTCTGTTGTTAGTCATTGTGAACCTAACATTCAGTTTAAACTTGATAACCTTGCCTAGTCACTTATTTTTACAAGTTTTTAATAACAAAATTTATTTTCTGTTTGTCTTAGCCTTTACCTATTAATGAAGCTAATGGAAAAATCCTTTCCTATAATGTATCATGTTCATCAGATGAGGAAACACAGTCCCTTTCTGAGATCCCCGATCCTCAACACAAAGCGGAAATACGGCTGGATAAAAATGACTACATCATCAGTGTGGTAGCAAAGAACTCTGTTGGCTCATCACCACCTTCTCAAATAGCCAGTATGGAAATTCCAAATGGTGAGTGCTTATGAAAACTTGGTACGTAAGGACAAAAATTAAAGAAAAAATGAAAACAATCTTGTTACTACTAATACTTGCTGCTGACCTATACATGTTTAATATTCACTGAGAGATAGTAGTTGTTACTATTTTTTTTTATTTAAAGAAAGAAACAGAAAAAGGGTAGAAATAATACATAATTTAAAAAAATAAACAGAAATCACTAGTTGATAATTACATATTGTCCTCTTAGAAGTAGTTGTTCAAGTTACAAAAGTAAAGCATACAAAGTGGACATTCAAACAGTGAGACTGCAATCAGTTCTATTCACGTATCCGACAAAAACTTAGTAATATGGTTATTAATCCTACACACTTATTTATATCCTTTAGAGCACTTTGTTTTCCTCTCTTTCTTACAATAGCAATTACACATTTTGGGTTTTATTACTCCTATATTTCAGTTGTTACTATTAATTTGAAGCATGTAAACTCACAGATAAAAAAATTTACTATATCCAATTACTTTAATCACATTTCTTGCAGAGTTATGGTTTGGAGAAGTACTTATAAGAAGAAATAGCTTAACTTTATTAAAATTTTGTTTTTAGATATCTCTCAGACTAAGAGCTTATGCTATCAAGCAAGACTGTTTTACAAACTGTCAGACAGGAAAAAATACTTGCTTTAATTGGTAGCTTTGTTGATAAGAAATTCTTTAGTGATAAAATGTTTCTAAACTCTGAATTCTATCTTAATCTTTGGGAAAAAAACCCAAACTGATGGAGTTTTAAAATTTTAGTTATCTTCCTTTAAATTTTACAGTAGTCAGATTGCCATATGCAGTGACTACTGCATTTCTTCTTAGCTCTAATCTAGACAGCTTTTTGAGTCATGAGTTTTAAAGAAATGACCACTTCCCCTTCTTTCAAGTTATTTCCTATCCCTCGTCTGTTGTACCGCCCCTGTCTGGGAACACCTTTCTGTAATACTTCTAGAGGAAGCCACACAGGTCCCATAAGGGTCTCTGAGGTCAGCTTGCAGCAATTTCATATTGCTTGTTATTTAACTAATTCTTTGTTGTCTTTGAGGCCAAAATAGGAAAAGTAAGAGGAAGAAATGGGGAAAACCTAGTATATTACAGAGAGACAGATTCTGTCCTGGCTGAGCTAATGAGATAGCCCAGAGAGGCCCAGAGCAGTAGTGGTACAGATGGAGCCAGGCAGGGTCATTATAAGCTAACTAAATGAGCCTGTATGTGGGTCTGGCCTGCCACAGCAGTTGTGTGAACTTAAGAAGCTAACTTCTGGCTTAGATCATTTACCTCATTGCTCTCATAGTGATAAGCAACCGCTGTATCATCTTTTAGCTCAAGGACTACATGTCATCTAACCTTGAGGGATGGTAGCTTACAGAGGTTAACCTTGGCATGGTCATCAGCTTTCAAACAGTGAACTACAACCCCAGCACCTCATGGCTCCTGGAAGAGTTCCCAAGGGGAGTTTAGACAGTGGACTGCAGCCCCAGCTCAGATTTCTGTTGTGGATTTGTAATCATATGGAGGCCAAAAAGCTGTTTTATGTCCAAAGTCTTCTGTATTCTAAACCAGATTGTTGTCTTGTGTTCAGTAGTAGCTGCTTCATGAACATACATTTGCACAGAAAATATTTCTGTGGTTGTTGTTTTTTTTTTTTTTTTTTTTTTTACTGAACCCTTAAGTATAAACCAGATACAGAAATTACTTTGACTGCACTGTTCTGTCCCCAACCCAATTCCTCACCCCTGGCCTTGAGCCCTACTTCTCATTGAGGTATGGATCTGGCAGATTAGGGAAGACAAACCTGGCACAGAATCCTTTTCCCCTCTCCCTTGCTTCAGGCTCCATGCAGTGCCCCTCTGCCCACACCCCACCTCAGAGCTCAGTGCATTAGTGGATCCTGCCCTCCCACTCTGCTCTGAGTGGATCAGAACCCTTCAGTCCTGCCCCTGGGCAGCAGGCTTCTTGGAAAGCAGGAAAGTGCACCTACTTGCCTGTTCTTCCATGCCTTCACGTGTGTCCTTTCTGTACACTGTCCACCACCTGCTCTCATGGAGCTTGCATTCAGTGTCCCTGCCAGGCTCCCACCTCCTCCCTCACCAGTGTACCCACAGCACATCCTCTAGTGGCTTTACTTCCTTCCTTATGTCTTTCACGCCATTCTTCCCAAACCTTCATCTTTTGTCCCAGCCTCCTGCTGTTCCTACCTGATCCTAGTTGCCTTTTAATTCCTCGGTTGCTGAGGTAAATGCTGGATACAGGTAAGTGCTATACAGTTGTTACAACAAAAGTAGCAGCAATATTTCTCTGCTTTGCTAAGCATTTACCTAGTTTGAGCACTGTTTTATAATTTGTGTACAGTGAAGTAATTGTTACAACTCCTGTGCACTTGTAGTATTTTTAGTGCCAATCAAATGTGCTTCTTTCTCGTTGAAGATGATCTCAGAGTAGAGCAGGTTGTTGGAATGGGAAAGAGGATTCTCCTCACCTGGCATCCTGACCCCAACATGACTTGCGACTATGTTATTAAATGGTGTAATTCATCTCAGTCTGAGCCATGCCTTATGGATTGGAAAAAAGTTCCTTCAAACAGCACTGAGGCCATAATAGAATCTGGTAAGAAGAGCTAGTATCTCAGAGTTCTTAAAAAATATTATTTACTACAAACGTACTAATATTAATAAAAGGTAAAAATTGAAAAGAACAAAAGAAAACAAATTCACCACAAGCATTGTAAAAAATATTATTTAAAAGTAACATACATGTTATTGGGTGAGTAGATATGAATTGTTTACCTTTTCTAGAGGATGATTTGTAGTGTGATATATATGACAGAAACTGATTTCATGATTACAGTACTTGTCTGGGAATTTATTCCTTTTTTAGGTATAAATTCTTTTTTTTTATTTAAAGAGAAAAACAGAAAAAGGATAGAAATATTACAGAATTTCAAAAAAAAGATAATAAGAAATCACTAGTTGATAAATTACATATTGTTCTTTTAGAAATAGTTGTTCAAGTTACAAAATTAAAGCACACGAAGTAGACACTCAAGCAGTGAGACTGCAAACAGATTTGTTCAACTGTCCAACAAGAACTTAAAAATACAGTTATCAATCCTACATACTTAAATATACATGCAGTTATATCTTTATTAGCACTTCCTATTTCCTCTTTTTCATAATAGCAATTCTACATTTTAAAAATTTTATTTAAAGAGAAGAAAAAAAGCAAACTAGAAAAAAGGGTAGCAACAATACAGAATTCTAAAAGAAAGAAAGAAAAAGAAAAAAAAAGGAAAAAGAGAAAAAACCCTACTAAGAAATCACTAGTTTATAAATTACATATTGTCATCTTGGATGTAGTTGTTCAAGTTACAAAGTTAAAGGATACATAGTAGACATTCAAACAGTCAGACTACAAATAGTTCTGCTCAGAGATCCAACAAAGATTCAGCAATATGGTCATCTATTTTACACACTCAAACATACATGCAGTTATATCCCTTAGAGCACTTTCTTTTCCTCTCTTTTTTTACAATAGCAATTACACATTTTGGTTTTATTGCACTTAGAGTTCTTATTTACTTTGTACACTAGAGACACAATATGATATTTATAAATATGATTCTTATTTATTTCACCAATGAGGATAGTCTCTGGGAATTTATTCTTAAGAAATCATCAGAGAACATGAATTTTCCTGTAAGAATGTTCTCTGCAGCACTACTTATAAAAAATTGAAAACAAACTGTATAGCAGTAAGGGAATGGGTAAATGGTGGTACATGTGTAAGATGGGACCATTACATAGCAGTAAAATTTATGTCAGAGATTAAATAAATTGGTTACAGTCATGGGAAAAGGAGACCACAAAACAAGCTTTGCTTTTGTTTGCGCCAGACCTAAATTACCAAAGCCAGAGAGCCAGAGCACTCTCTGATAGAGGGCAGAGGCAGGGAGGTGGGGGCACACACAATGACCCACTAGTGGCTCTTGAAACATTCAGCCACAGGAATAGTTAATATCCTGTGGGCTCTTTGGAATTGGAGCCCTCTTGTCAGTGTCATCGTTCCTAGTGAATAGCTGATAAGCTCTCCCCCTCTGGGGTTTTTGAAACTTCTATCTTAGAACCGTCCATCCCCTTTCCCCGGTTCTTTTTATATGCTGGTAAAACAAGGAGAGCGAGCTCCTGCGGATGTCTTCTCTCCCAGGAGCATCACTTTGTTTACTGGTTTCATGATTGGATGGTGAGAGTACATCTTATTCACTGAAGGACCATACATGGGTTCTAATAATTTTCTAGTTCTGCTTGGAATACAGCCAAACACTGTCACATAGGTAGTTAGTCAGTTGGGGTGTTCTTTCCCGGCTATCCTTTTTCTTCTCTTACATCATGCTCCACTTATATGCTCTTCTGTACCTGTCCATGGTGATCCCCTATCTTGGGCCTTACTGAGCCTCACACAGTTCCAGTCCATCTCCTCACTTAGGTTTTCAGAACAGTTAGGATGGACCAGGGTAGGGTATGTGTGGATATGGCTAGTGTGCAGATTGTAGATAGGAATAGAAGTTTAAGCTGAGACCTACAGGGACGAAGAGAAGCCAATCTGAGATGTGGTGACCCATAGAGAACTGTGTACCAAAGTGGGTGGGCAAAAGCCCTGCAGTGATACAGAAACAAAGGCTGTGAGCAGTTAGGTAACTTGCCCAAATTAGTGTATAATAGCACCAGAATTCAAATTCAAGGCTATACAAAGCTTTGGGAGGCTGGGCTTCTGACACACTGTGGTAGATACTTCTCCTTCCTTCTCTCCTTCCTTTTTCATCCAGCCACCCACTCCTGCAGTATTTCCTCTCTCTCTTGACCATAGCATGTGTTCCTAATGCTTTAACGCACTTGGGCTCTCTTTAAGTGGCTGAACTCCAAACAGTGTTGGTAATAATACATAATTTTAACATAAAATGAGGTACAGATTTACTCTTATATATGCACTGTAAGCATATGCAAGTGTATATTTCCTCAAAGAAAAACAAACTCAGAAAAACAACTGAACAAATACAGCTGAGTTTGAGTTTTCCATTGATATCTACTTAGTATGTGCCAGCATATAAAAAATATTTAAGGAAAAATATTGCAGAAAGAAAAATTAAATTGGAGACAAGTCCATTTTGTTTTTGTTTGGGCTGTAAAATTTTACAGATTGACCATCTCACTTTTGAATCTGTGGGCTACTGGTTCTCTGTGGGCACAAAATCAGAGAACTGATACATAGTTTCAACCACATGCTTCAGCATGTGAAATGCAGTCCCCTGTGCGTGAGTTCCCAGATGCCTGTCAAGGCCCTGTGCAGAGACTGCTTAGGGAGGCTGTTTTGGACCAGCTTGGGTTCAGCATCTGTTGTGTACCCTGAGTGCGATGTGCACTGTGTTATGCCTTCCCATGTTCATGGGTCTTCCCCACTTCTCTGTCTCCATACCAGGACCTTGTTCTGTGCATTTCTGTGTTCCTCCTTTGTACATCGTGTTAGATTGAGGAGGGTTTTAGAAGATGCTTTTTGAGTTGAAGTTAAGATGTTTCCTTTGTATGGCTTATACAGTTAATTTACTTAAGAGTATTTAATGATAATGTAAAATGGAATAGACCTTAGAGGCCTAGTTTCTTTACATTGAAGCTTCGAGGTAGAGTAGAATCCTTAATATTCTGCTTCTTGAATCACAAGTAGAATAGTGATTTTTTTTCCCAGTCCAGAAATAACATCATGTAGAGAAGGGATTTATGAAGGTATGATATAGACCTGAAATTGGGAGTTAGTGAACTGACTCTGGATCAAATCCAGGAAGAAATCATCATCACTTGATTTTATTGAACAAAATGTAAGCCTTGGTCACCTTCATTCTTTTCAAGGATCATCTTATAATGCTGCAGTATGAATGGGTTTGTTTAAATTTTGCTTAGAGATTTTCATTCTAAATATTTGCTAAGTTTGAAAATGCAAATGTATTTTTGTAATAAAACATCTATTAAAGATTAACTTTGGGAATTTTAAAGATATAAATTATATACTTCTAAAATAAATACTGCAACTTTTGTATATATGTATATATACACGCACATATAAATATTTACAAATTTTTACTAACATTCATTTTATAGATCAGTTTCAGCCAGGCATCAGATATAATTTTTTCCTGTATGGGTGCAGAAATCAAGGATATCAATTATTACGTTCCATAATTGGATATATTGAAGAATTGGGTAAGTTAAAGGGATAAGTTCTTAGAGTTTGTCATAAACTGACAAATAGATTGAATTTTAAAAATAGATTGAATTAAGATGTTTAGTTCAAGGAAGGTAAAATAGTTTATAAGTTTAAAACTATTTATGTATTCTTAATCCAATTGTTACTATTTGTATTTCATAGTTTACTATTGTCATTGAGAAAACTAAAACTTTATGTGGATGTCAGAAATATTTTATTTGCATTTATTCAAGTTTAGAAAACTACTCTTACTCAGCACTGGTAATAAAAAAAGGGAAATAAAAATGAAGTCTTTGAGATACCACTTAGATTTTGAACAAGTTGTTTTCCTGGATGTATGTTTTGTATAAAAATTGTATAACGAAGTTTCATTGTTGTTCCTAAAAATATTTTTGTCATTTATTATTTGTGAGCTTTGTGATAATCACTAGAAGTTTATAATTGAGTAGAGAATACAATTTTAATTCCAAGTTTAACTGCTTTTCAGTCAAGAAAGCTCATGAACCATTACTGTGTTTCTCTGTATTGGTAAACTTTCTTTCAGCAATTGACATCTTCACTTTACAGCTCCAGTTGTTGCACCAAATTTTACTGTTGAAGATACATCTGCAGATTCCATATTAGTAAAATGGGAAGCTATTCCTGTGGAAGAGCTTAGAGGTTTTTTAAGAGGATATTTATTTTACTTTGAAAAAGGAGAGAGAGATACGTCTAAAGTAAGGGGTTTGGAATCAGGTAAGCAAATTGTGCTAGCTTGATTATAGAGTTTCTTAGAAGTTCTCAGTAATCACAAAAAGGTAAAGGGAAAAGTAAAAAAAGTGATATTGAGTAATTTAATACTGATTTCCAAAATTGTCTGAAAAGTAGAGAAATGAAAATGTCATTTTATGAATATGAGCACTTTAAGATTTTGGTATGTAATAAATGTCATGTGTCTAGTCTTTCATAAATCATTTATTTATAAATCATTATATAATTTCTTTTGAAGTTTTTGATTTTAAGCTTCATGAGATAGAGATTATATCTTATTATCCTTTCATAATCTTTTAAAATTTACTTTGAAAGAGTGTTGTTGTACTTAGAAAAATGCAAGAATTCAAAACATGACTTCAGAGCCTGTACTATAACACGAGAAAGAGCTGTCAGCATGGTTAATGTCTCCTTTATCTATAATGAGCTGGAAAACTTAATTTATTTGAATAAGGATATGACTATCCATTAAATTTTGAACAGTACAGTCGTTCTTTGTCAGCTGTAAGGTGTATGCCCAAACACCTTAGACTCTTAGGGAGTTCTCAGAGTACTGATCCAGAAATACTTATATAGATTTCTAGCATTTCCCTAAGTTATGTTTCTGTTGGGAGTCAGATGTTTCTTGTTCATAGACATAGAACACAGTGGATTATTTTTCAGTTTGAGAACTTTCATTTGCATTAATGATGATTTCTCAGGATGAAACCATTTTAATTATTTAATGCCTCTCAAGCCAAGAACAACAGTGCTACACCCAGATACTGACTGGGCGCACAGTAACCTGGAGAGCTGCTCTGTTATATGTGCGCCTCCCCGGGCTCCTAGCTTTACAGCTCCTGCACCTTCAAGGTTGCCTGTGGGTGAAGAAAGCCCTGTGTATCAAACTGTACAAACGTTCAGAGTCCGGTATAATTTCCCTCAAATGCTCAGAAAAGTTTCATTTTAACTGGTTAAAAGTCTAGCATCTAGATTTCCAATTAGACATGATGGATTGGTTACTCAAGTGTTAGAATAAAATAAAAACTCCATAAAGCTGCACAGACAGTGGGAATGCAAGAGGCTAGGTGCCACCAGAAAAGAGAATTTAGATATGTTGCGATTGATATGCAGCAAGTGACTCAGAAGAGTGGAGCGTGGTGAAATCTTAAGTGAGTAGCGTTGGCTATCACTGTGATTCATCCTGTAGGAGCAAATGTTGGAGCAGACGGTTAGGATGAACCTAGGCTGAACGGTGGGGTTTGGCTCATTGGCAGAAATGGAGTGACCTGTGTATATACATATAAAAGTAAATGGATTCTTTAAGTACACAGTAACTGTGCTAAGGTCTATTACAAGGAATTTTCAGACAACTCATGAAGAAAGAACCAGCTGTAGAAACAATCTTAAGTTTTTATTTCAGAAAAAGTAGGTATATACCCGAAGAGGTGAATAACATGATTTTTAAGTAATTGTAAATAGTAAGAGGAGAGACTGGTAAAGAGCCGTTAATACTATGTAATTTTTAAACTATCATCTTGTTTTATTTTGGTTGAGAGTCTTAAAAATGAGGTAAAGTTTAAGCACTTCTTCACACTTCCTTTTGAAGTGATTCAAAGGCTATCTCATAGTCCATCATTAGAGAATTCCCATAATGCACTTGTTCTAAGTGGTTTGAAGACATCTTCATTGATCTGCATGGTTGCCCCACCAGCCTTTGCCACTTACTCATAGGCAGGATCAGCCTGAGTGGAGTGGTTTACCTGCTCTTAGCAACAGACAAGAAAGTGTATTTTATTGATTGCCTGCTGTATGTCAGACCGTGGTCCAGCAGATGGGTGTGAGCTTCACATCCTCTTTGAACAGCTTCACACAATTCTTTGAAGCAAGTCATGTACTTGGCTTCAGTATCAGAGAGCTCAAATCCAGCATAGTATAAATGTAGCTCTTGTCTGGTGGAAGTAGAACTTGAGCATGGCTCTGTTGGCTGGGGTGTCCAGTAACCAGGTTCATGTAAAAGAAATGGTGGGTATGACAGGCATGCATAACCACCACATGTTTGACATGGTATTAGGATGAGTTAAAATATTCTTCATTTGAAAATTAGGTCGTTCTGACATCAAGGTGAAGAATATTACTGACATATCCCAGAAAACACTGAGAATTGCTGATCTTCAAGGTAAAACGAGTTACCATCTGGTTCTTCGAGCCTACACAGATGGTGGCCTGGGCCCAGAGAAGAGCATGTTTGTGGTGACAAAGGAGAACTGTAAGTTCAGAATGACCATCACTATGTTCCAAGCCAATTTTTGGTTTCTGTAGGAATCCTTACCCCTATCTTTTTAAAACTTTCACATTTTAAGTATGTGTATGTTGGGTAAAGGGCATTTTTAAAGGTCATGAGATAATTGCATGTTTATTCTTCAGATATTTGAAGCTATTTGCAAATGAGTACCTAGTAAAATAATGAATTAGTAATATATTCAGAGTGTAGAGGTTTAAAATTCTTGTTGAATTTATATAATGATTAACCAATTAAAACATTTGTCCTAGGTAGCATGTGATATTTTTAATAAATCTAGGGAAAAGTAAATGAAGTAGCCTTTAAAAAGATGTAGTTCGGTAGTAGCATTCTTGTCTGGCATGAGTAAGACCCTGGGTTTGAATCCCAGCACTGAAAACCAAAACAAAAAACATTGCTGAAAAATTTCCAAAACCACAACATTTTTATAAATGTAAGATGGAAGTAGAAAAAACTTACAGCTTTGACTTGCCTTCCAATATCAAAAAACTTTAAATTTGGTTATAGACTTATCCTTTACTTGTGAATTAGAGTTCTTGTATCACCCTTAAATAAAGAACCATGAAGGGATATCATTCACTAAAATAGTGGTGTTCAGCTGGGGGCATTTTGCCCTTCAGGGACTCATATGACAGTCTGATGACTTTGTTGATTGTCGTAACTTGGGAGGAGGGCACTACTGGAGCTCAGTGGCTAGAGGCCAGGGGTGCTAGTAAATTTCCCACGGTGCACAGGACAGCCCTCCCCAAACAGTAGTGCCAAGATTGAGAAACTCTCCTTTAGAGAATTTGAAATATTAAAAATGATTGGAAGATTATATTTTCACTAGTTTTTCAGTATCCCTGGAACAGCTGGATTTATTTTTCTCTGTGAGTAATAATATACCTGATGCTGAAAAAATGGTGATTTTTATTTGCAACATTCTTTTTTCAGCTGTGGGATTAATTATTGCCATTCTCATCCCGGTGGCAGTGGCTGTCATTATTGGAGTGGTAACAAGCGTCCTTTGCTATCGGAAACGAGAATGGTAATGGTGCCTGTGTTTACTCTATTTTGTTTTTAAGAGCTTGATTATTCTGTGTGTTACACTATAAGCTTATCTTTTTAACCAAACAAGTTAGAAATTATATTTTTAGTTGGAATTAATATTGAGTTTAATTTTAGGCAAAAAAAAATAGTATCTAAAAGTGTTACAACTAATACAGTAAAGTATAAATTCTTCCCTGTTGCTTTTACTAATAATTTAAAGTAATGGCAGTCATGCTCAAAAAACAAAAATATTTTCAAGGTTAAAAATGGCAGTAATCTCTTCAGGGTTATATATTAATGATTAAGCTGTCACTTGTCCTGATGCCCCATTTAGAAAATCAGGTTGTTTGGATCATTTAACAGCTTATTCATTAGGTATGAAGACCCCTTCCCCATGAAGGGGGATATGGTAATGGACAAAGCATCCTGATCCTTGGAGACCTGTAGCACAGTGTGGGACAAGGACAGTGACAGTAACCATTAAGCATCCAGTGAGGATGAAGAGGAGTGGGGACCAAAAAGGAGGAACCGATGCCACTGGGAGCCTAGCAGGAAAGCTGCTCTGAGAGAGTCGCAAAGGGCAAGGAAGGAGGAGAGAATGGCACAGTCGGAGAGAACAGCTCTGTGGGCCCTGAGACTGGAGGAGCTTGCAGCTAGAGAACTGGAGAGAGGCTGAGAGGAGAAGCCCCGTGGCAGGGCTGTGTGAAGCAGCTGCCCCTCTGGCTAGAGCTGCCCCAGCCTGTGGCTGGGCTGAGGGCTGGTTCACTCACAGACAGGTCCTCACCTTAAACGAGTCATTGTTTATTGCATGGAAGAGAATGTGTTTGGGCATTGCTAGCTTCTAAATCAGAGCAGTAATAGCTGTAGAAAGATAAAGTAACCTGTTTTTGATAATAATAGTCTCATTATGAAAAGTCACATTTTAAAAGCAACTATTTCAGTACTAAAAAAGACCAAAAAAGAAGGAAGCTTAGACTTCCTTTAGACTCACATTATCAAGTTCACATTAACAAAGTTATTTTTCCCGTAGGAACTTCAAATAATAAAGTTCTTGTTAGATATCACATAAAAATGTGATGTGACACTGTGCAGATCTTATTCTTGGTTTACATTTACTTTTTACCCAAAATTGATACCCTTTTGTTTTCTTAGTCTGCCAGGTAATGTCATTGTGACGTATGACTCACCCCACTTATTGTTTTCAGCAGCAGTTGCAGTCGCAGTGTGCCACAGCTGTTCCTTGCATGGTACAGATGCTGCTCTGTACAAGAGAGAACAGCAAATGCAGATACAGTTTTCATAGTTAAGCCTGCTGAATGCAGTGTGCAACTAAAAATTACAGTTGTGCTAACAACACCTGTAATTTTCTTTGGAGATGATAACATATTCCTCATTTGAATTATTTGCTTTCCAGTCTTATGAGATATACAAACTGTTAGAATTCTAGATATAGTAATACTATTTTAATTCTCCAGTTGGAACCTTATATTGAAGCTCTAGGGACTGATCATGAACTAGG
Organism: Hydrochoerus hydrochaeris; assembly: GCA_004027455.1. Lineage (NCBI taxonomy): Eukaryota > Metazoa > Chordata > Mammalia > Rodentia > Hydrochaeridae > Hydrochoerus > Hydrochoerus hydrochaeris. The sequence goes on along the minus strand of PVLA01002125.1, from coordinate 33,739 downwards.
AATTTCTGTGTTTATTTCAGATGTTCACTGAAACATTCACATAGTGTCAATGTAAGCTGATAACTAATTGATAATATAGTTATTAAATCTACTAAATCATTCTTTATTTAAAGGATTAAGGAGACCTTCTACCCTGATATTCCAAATCCAGAAAATTGTAAAGCATTACAGTTTCAAAAGAGTGTCTGCGAGGTAATACTTTCATATTATTGTCTTTGAACTACTGGCTTCTTTCTCTTTTGTGAAACGTTAATGACATGCAGATGTGTCCCTGAGTAAAATGCATTAAGCAAAATAGCATTGATTTTTAACATCTTCTGAGTTTCTGAAGTTATTAATCTTAAATTGTTCATACCATGTTCTTTTTTTTTCTACTACTATTAATAGAAAATATTTATGTAGAGAAAAAAGTAGTGTGCACTACGGAGTAGCAGAGGCAAATGTTAAAAAAATAAATATGCTCTTTCTAATAGGAGGAGTATTGCAGTAGTATTTAGTGTTAATAACTATTTTAAAATTTACTTCTAGGGAAGCAGTGCTCTTAAAACATTGGAAATGAATCCTTGCACCCCAAATAATGTTGAGGTTCTGGAAACTCGGTCAACACTTCCTAAAATAGAAGATACAGAAATAATTTCCCCAGTAGCTGAGCGTCCCATAGATAGCTCTGATATAGAACCTGAAAATCATGTGATTGTATCCTATTGCCCACCAATCATCGAGGAAGAAATTCCGAACCCAGCTATGGATGAAGCAGGAGGTACTTCACAGGTTATCTACATTGACATTCAGTCCATGTATCAGCCTCAGGCCAAACCAGAGGAAGACCAAGAAATTGACCCCATAGTTGGGGCAGGCTATAAGCCACAAATGCGCCTTCCCATCAACTCTCCTGTGGAAGAGACAGCTGCAGAGGATGACATAGATAAAACTGCGGGTTACCGACCTCAGGCAAATGTAAATACTTGGAAATTGGTCTCTCCAGACTCTCCTAGATCCACAGACAGTAACAGTGAAATTGTCTCTTTTGGAAGTCCGTGCTCCATCAATTCCCGACAGTTTTTGATTCCCCCTAAAGATGAAGACTCCCCTAAATCAAGTGGAGGAGGGTGGTCCTTTTCAAACTTTTTTCAGAACAAACCGAATGATTAACATGTCACCTTGTCACTTCAGTCCGCCATCTCAATAAGCTGTTACTGCTGGTGTTGCTGCAGCAGCACTGGGTGTCCCTGGAGGGACACTGTGAAGTATTGCTACCCAGGTGAATTTCACTGTGCAAGTTACACCAGAAGTGTTCATGTCTTTTAATGTAGTCCAAAGGCCAGGGACAGTGGCTCAGAATCCTCACCCCCACAAAACTCAAGATTTGGAGCTATTGTGACCAACCCAAAGAATTCTTCAGGAAGCGCTTCAAGGCCAATACTGTTCAGTACATATATGCAAAACAAATCCTGCATCAACTGTTTTCTGTTGTTAATGGTTTTCTCTATGTATACTTTGAGAATTGCAAGGGGATTTGCAGGCAAGGGGGAGAAATGTCAAAGTCACGTAATGTTTATGTGCCTGACATTAACTCCTTTCTAGAGGAAAACCAAGCACAGATTTTAAAACTTTTGAGATTATTCTCTTCTCTCTACAACATTTATAAAAGTTAATATAATTTTTAATGTATCAGCCATTTAGTGTTGTGTTTGATGAAGTGTGCTGATTTCTTTGCCTACTGTATAATGGTTATAAACAGTTGTCTCAGGGGTGCAAACATGGAAAATGAGTGTGAACTGACCAGCCGCAGTCAGAACAGCATTGTCTTGCTTTGGTAGGTTTTTCAAACCTTTCCATTATTTTTTTAGCATTTATGCTAGCTTCTTTTATTACAGATGGATGCCCTAATATTTGAAACTTAAACTTCTAGAACAACAGATCTGAGGTTTTTATTTAAACCATTTTATTTTGTGATACAGTGTCAGCTTTATATGAGCAAATTCATTACTAACCATAAACATATAATTCCTCATGATTTATTATGTGAGATGACTACTAAGCAATATCTAGCAACATTTGCTGTCTTGTGTAGCTCTGATTGGCTTGTATTTCCCAAGAATGAGAAGACCATGCCCGTGAGCCTGGTCACCACACAGCTGTGATCTTCAGAGCTTCTCAACAGATTTTCCTCTCTTATTGGTCGTAATTTCTCCCAAGTGATTTTTGGTTCATACTGTCAGGTCAAATCCTCAAACTTTTAAGCATAAAACTAAATTGAAGATGCTTCTTCCAGGAACAGTGACTTAAGCGCTGTTTCCTATTAAAAGTCATCGGTGGACTTGAGTCAGTGGCCAGATCTGTATCACAGGTGTGGCAGCTGCTGGTGAACCGTGTGGCATTGGTGTCTTCAGCATGGCAACCTTTGCCCACCCTGACTCCTCAGCAGCAATCTCGAGCGTGAATATAGTTCTCGGAAAAGCAGAATGAAAAACTAAAAAGTGTGTTACGTATTTTCCCTCTATTGGCTTGTCTGTGTATTTCATCTTTTGATGGTTAAGAATAGTACTTGAAAATTTGAAACATCTGAGTAAGTTAAGGTAGAGTTCTTTTGTATCATCTGAGGTTCTGTAATGTATTTGCAAATAATGGAGCTATTAATCTTTTGATCATTGTATGTTTTTAGAGACCATGTTAAGGGAAAAAGAAAGGACAACAAGAAAAAAAAAGTATTTAGGTATCCAATATATGTCTCTTGCTCTGCAGAGCCTGTTTCTTTTTCTGATTTTAACTGATAGAACTCAGCTAAATTTCTGAGCATCATGATATAAGTAGAATGAAATATAATTATACACATACATAATATATTAAATCTATATAATATAGAAATTTTCAGTAATAAAAATATATCAAGTCAGAGCCATCCCTAAACAAAGTTTTATCTTCCTGTTTGATCGTCTTTGGCTTCTTCCTTTAGATCTTCTCTGAGTCCCTCAGACCTGGAACTGCCTCTGTCTGCCAGAGCATGACGTTTCTCTGCTGTTCTCACCTTATTCTTCATTTGATCCCATAGTTCCTCTCTTCAGACCAAGGATAAGTGTTGGCTAGAGTAAAAGTTTTTTAGCTTAAACTATACTCACCTGAGAACACAGGAAAATATCAAGAAATTGGTCTTTGTCATCAAGATATGTGCATTGCAACTGTGTCCTTTCTAACCTATGTCATGACTCGTTTGTTTGCCCGAAGGTGACTGTCACTGGGGGCTGCTGAGCTGGGGCTGCAATGTAGGGAGAAAGTTCAGAGTACTGCTCACCTGTCCCTGCCTCTGGAGGTCTGTGCCCAAGGATCTTTAGGTGAGTGAGAAGCAGAGTGAAGCTTGCTTAGTCTGGGCAAGTGTCCCAATTTTCTGTATGCTTAGGAGACTGTGGCTTAGATCTGAGGCCAAGGCAGCTTTCTTTGTCTTTCCTCATTGAATCAGAGATCACAAGACCTCTGTCCGTGCTTATTATCTTTTCAACCCACCCCATCCTTGCAATTAGGGAGACCTTCAGCACAGGGAGGGAGAAGCCAATAGGACTTCCTTTGACACATATCCAGTTGCTGAGATCCCAGAAGTGTTCACTGTTAATATCAGTGCAGGTACCCTGCCCATGGGTGCAAGGTATTCTAATAGTGGCCGTGCTCGGTCCGGTCTGATCAGCCACTCATCTCTTGGAGAGCATTCAGGACTAGCTATAGGGTAGGCTGTATGTATTCCCTCCAGTCCTTGCTGACTGGAGGAAAAAGTTGGAAAGTCACTCTTCCCTAACAAAAGTTCAATCATTAGAAAATTCTAAATACCTGAACTAAAAATATATTCCATTTTTTTTTTCCTGTTGAGTAGAACTATAGATAAGGCCACTGTCTCGCTCTTCCCTGGTGGCCCACACTCATGCTCTAAGGTGTACTGCTTTTCCTACATTTACTTGGCCCAGACTTGCTCTGCAGAGCCTGTTTGTTTTTTCTGGCTTTAATAAAACTTTGCTATGGCTTAACAACAATAACAGCAACAAAAACTGTAAATTGTTACCTCTTTTATAAACCAGTTTCAAATCAGGTTTTCCTTGTGACTAGTGGAGATTCTGGGCATCATAATTTCTGTGCATTTCTTTTGTGAGTGGTCATTTTAGAATGTAAAAAGTTCTTTTAGAAAGATTTAACTAGGCCTTTGGCGTTAGACCTTGTGAATTATGCATTGCATGGTTTAGCACATAATCTAATCCATCACTTGGTTGAACTAGCAGAGCTCTGGATTTCAGATTGTGACCCTGAGTGACTGAGAGTTGAGTGTGTGTGTGTGTGTGTGTGTGTGTACTTTGTGATAGAGGTGATTTGTTCCTGCAGCTGAAAACAGAAGCAGCCATTCACTGAGTAGTTTAAGGGAGGAAGTATCACCCTCATTTTCCATACCAGCATTACAAATTCACAGCTTATGGATCTGAAGGATTACATTTTACTATTGAACACAGAAACTATGGTAAAAAGTCAGTCACATTCTCAAAACTTCATGCAGATTATATTCATGTTGGAAATCAGTCCTGTGATTCTTTGGTCGTCTGGTTGTCTTTATGCTGTCTGTATTTAAAGAACGTTGTAGACCTCTTGTATTTGAATAATTTAAGTGTAGCTTAGTGGAAGAGACTAGACAGTTTTTCTTCTAGAGGGATTTGAAATCAATTTAATTATATTTTGAAATTAAATGTACTTCCTCAACATGTCAATATTCAAAAAGTGTTATCTCAAAGTTTTTTGCTCAGGCACATAATCTTATAAAACTTTTTGTTTGCACTGAGGTAATTTTTGCTGCCTTTCTGTTTTGAGCTATGTTAAAATTTGTATACCTTTTCTAAAGTGCCTTTTTGCTTACTTTGAAAGTATAAAGTTGGACATCTCGGGTGTAAATTGTGGTTAAAATCATTAGCAACCAAGACTAAGTACATTGTGGAAGTTCAGTGACTAATTTATTGTCCGAGTCCCATCACAGTGTTACGAATTTAGCAGCAGGTTCAGAAGCGCAGTGGAGGTCAAAGGCTAGTTTGTGTAGATCTGAAACTGTTGCCCCAAAGAAGTGGCTCCACATTTTGAGTGAAAACTTGGGGAAAAAAATGATGCATACATGTCACTAGATACCTTATGTCTTCCTGATTTTAAACTATTTGTACATAGTTTGTTTTCACCTGACACTTACACCAACCCAACATGTTTTCTGGCAAATAAACAATACTGTACATGTGAGCTTAACTGAATAATAACAAGAATTCATTCTCTTGATAGAACATGTCTTCAAAACATTTCTTAGAAACTGTTGTTTTGGCTAAATCAAAGTTTTATGATGTCATACTCATCTCTTGACTCCAGAAGAAAAACTTTTTCCTGACAAGAAAATGCTTGTACCCAAACTAAGAAGACATTCATTTTCTAATCATAATCTTAGAATATCATTGGAAATCACTTGGTTTGAATTGGATTTTATTTATATCTCCATGGATTTATGTTCTAGGACTAGTAACATTTAAACCTCTTCTTTCACTACGGTGGTTAGATTTTTACTCCTTTTCAAATGCTACTTTTGTCTTAACTATTTACATGATATGTTCATGTTAGAATATAGACATACTGTTTCTAATGCCAGTGTAGATCGAGGAATGAGAACAATACTCAGTTAATTCACTGTCGGGTTTTGTTGTGTGTGTTAGAGTTTCAGGGGATGTGATTTGGCATAGAACACATCTACATGCTTGTAATTATGGTATTGGATTATGATAGAATTCTATTATTTTTAACTATTATAGTGCTTGTTTTTCCCTATATCATGAATGTTAGTACTTTGAATTATAAGATGTCCAAATTCTAAGCAGAATTTACCTAAGAAAAACAGATATGTTTTTATAAAAATTAAAAGTAGCATTTTAAGAAGGAAACCCTGAATGTTTTCAGGTGTTAAATCCTAGCTAGACAACCTTAAAAATAATAAGTTGGAAAGCATTCGTATAAGCAAACCAAAGCTGATTGAACTGATTGAATGTTAAACAAATACAAAGCAGAAATAACATACTATTTTTTGACTTTTGAATACCTTAAAAACTAAAAGGTGTGAATGAGGAAAAAAATGTCTAATTGATAAGGAAATTGATGTCTATTATGTGTGAGATTGCTTCTTTACTAGCCAGGCAGAACTTAAAAAAAAAATAACAATATAGATTTTATGCATTGCTTAAGCCTAAAGTACATTATATGTTTGATTAAACAGATCACTTAAACTGATTGAATTTCCTTATTAATTTAAAATGGGCTTCACTTTAGAATTATTCCATTATAAGTGGGAACTTTCAGTTTCTGAGCTTATTTCTCCTAAGCACCCTGATGGTATATTATCAAAGATCAACAAATTTCTGTGTGGTAATAAACTTTCATTAAATCATGGATAATTGTTAGATTGACAGTAGTATTTTTACAGTTGATCATAGGAAAGGAGAGTGAATAATGATTTCCATGAAATTATTTTCCAGTGTTCTTCCAGTTTGATCCAGACACTTCCCTCTTTTTTTTTAAATATACACAAGTTGCTGATACCTTCTATTTAATTTTCTCTTCCAGTATAATACATTGGGAAAATGTAACTAGCGCCATAAATAGTTGAGGACACACAAGAAAAGAAGCCTGTTCAGTTTGTTGTTGAAGAGAGAGGTGTATGTGATGCCTTGGAACTGTTTTATTCTGTTGTTTTCTTTAAAAGGAGCATAGCATTTCTTAAATTCATTTTAGTTTATATTTGCTTGTAGAGGATTATCCTGGATAAAAAGAAAGGCGCCCTAAGTTGAACACATTAAAGTTGTGTTCAAAAATTTTTTAAAAAAAATCATTTTAAAATGTTCAGCATGACTAGCAAGATAGTTTACCATTTCTTTAACTAGCTGGTCATAAATCAATATCCTTATAACACTAGGAAATTACCATTTTTTACTTTAAAATTACATTATAGTGAATTACTGTTTACAAAATACACATACTGTGAACAGATAAATTTTTGTCTTTTATAAGGTTTGTAGACTGTTTTTTAAAGGTGGTATTATGTTAAATAGTTTTAGTTTTTTATAAATATTAGTGACTGTTTACTAACTTTTGTTTGGTCAGATGTGTATCAGTGTCACTGAAGAAGATAGGGAGACCCAAAATTGTTCCCTTTTTCATTTCTTGAAATGTTACCACTACAGACATTTTTATTTAACATGAATGATGAGTTGTGATTATTTTGTACTTAACAATCATTTTTAATCACATAAGGAAACATTTAAATATATGTATCCAGGAAATAAACTATAGCAGAAGTATATCTCCATGATTCACTGAATCTCAGCGTTCTGGGTTTAGTGTGGAATGAAACAATTCAGATGATAAATGAAGTATTTCCTGCCTTGGGAAAAATTGGATATTATATTGTTGTTAGAATGAGACATTTGGACTTTTTATGTCATCATGTAATTTCAAAATTTAGTTTCCATATCTTTTGGAAAACATGGTTATAGCAAAAACATAGAATATATGTAACCTATTACTATGACACCATAAATGTAAAACTAGTATGCTTGGCTGGTAACTACTTATGTTTGTTTTTAAAATGTGCATGTATTTAACAATTTTATCATAGTATTGCCATGAAAAAAAATAAATATATTTTCTTACATCTTACTCTGACAGATTCAGACACTGCTGGTTTTGGGAATGTGTGTGTGCGCGCGCGCATGCGTGTATGTGTGTGTGTTTGTGTGTGTGCATTTGCTTTGTTACTTTTATACTATTAAGAATTACAGTGGCTCTGAAGCAATCACATAAATCTATAGCTATGTTTTTAATATTTAAAATTATTTCTGTGCCATTGGTATAATTGTCCATCTACTTCATTAATTTTAGCATGACAGTAACCAAGTATTAGGAATCCAGCATTAGCAAATAATACCAGTCAATCAAGTATGATTTTTAGTTTGTCTTTTACTAAATAATTCTAAGTATTCTGGGAATATATCAGAAGTGAGCTTACTGGATTTCAAAGTAGAGTAATTGATATAGCAAAATCTCAATATTTTGAAGTATAAAATAATCTTAAATAGAAGTTAATAAAGGAAGAAATGAAGTCCTGAGTAACAAAACACGAATGATCCTGGATTTAACCTGCAAAAACTGCAGACCCCTTATAAATGGTGAAACACATGTTAGCATTTAAATGCTAGAAAGCCTCCCACATATGGCCTTTCCTTTGGGGGAATTCTCAGTGCATAAGTTGTTTCCCAGATGTTGAAATCTTGAGCCAAAATGTATAGCACCTTCAAACCCAGGAACTTTATAAAGGTCAAAAAGAGAAGAATGATATTATTATGAGAAAGAGATGTAGAAGTGATTTTTTTTTATAGTAAAAAGTTACCTTGCAAATCAAATTTTTTACAAAGAGTTGCTTCATTTTGAATGTTCTATAAATTTGGTCCACTCCCCCTTCCTTGAAATGATCCACAGTACAACTGATTTTTTAAAATATTCAATGTTTAAGACCCAGGGAAGTTGAGGTAACAAGAGATGTCTTGAAGTGATTTTGGATTAAATTGAATAATTTTATTCCTGGGTGATTAATCTCAGATTATGGAAACAAAAATATTTGAGGTTATTTTGGTTTTTAGTTTGTTTTTGTATTGAGACAGGATCTCACTGTAGTTCAGACTGGCCTTGAACCCACATTTGTAGCCCAGGATGGCCTCAAAATCACAGCGATCCTGTTGCCTCAGCCTCTGGAGAGCTAAAATTACAGTTGTACACCACACCCAGCTTCAGGGTATTTTGATAAAAGCTGTAATGTGAAAATAATGTTAAAATGAATGCCACTCTAGTTGCATTAGCCTCTCAGTCAGACTTAAACATCTAAGTGCTTGAAAGGTAAGAATTTCTCAAGTTGAAATCTTGTTTTCCCTCTTGCCCCCAGCTAGTTTGGCTGATACAGACTTGTATCTTGTTGCAGACTGAGCTTGGGAAGGCAGGACTGACCCTCTCTGTCACTAGGGATGCTGGACCATGCAACCCTCACTTACATCTTCCTCAGAGTTCCTGCTTGCCAGTCAGGAAGCCCAAGGAGGCAATGCTGGGATCACATGGACCGCCCTTGTCCACAGTTAGCAACACAGACCACAGATCCCAGCGAAAATGGGCCTGCAGTCTGCTAATCCTGGTGTCGCTGGTCTGTGGCGGCACCTTCCCTCTTCTCTGCTGGTTCGTGCTGTGTTTCTTGCACTACCCTCTGCCTGGGCCACCTTGGAGGACTGCGTCTGTCACAACCCTTCTCTGAAACATTGGACTTTTGGGAGGGTTACAGGTAAAGACTGCAGCCTACCCCCAGGATAGATGTTATGTGCATCTGTCCTGTAAGACACTTGAGAGTTTATGACCAGGGACACTTGCGAGTTTATGACCAGCACAGGAAAGGTGTAAATACCTGCCATTTAGACACACTTTAGATTCCATAGCTCAGATACACAGCCATTGAGCCAGATGTAGCAAAAGGGTGCTGGTGAACTCCAGGATCTGTCCCCCAGGATCCTGAGGGCTGGAACCCACCTGTCTTCACTTAGGTAACTTGTATCTGCAGGTCTTGGCTAAGCTTCCGTGGCCCAGAGATGCCTTCTCTAGCTTCCTCGGGATGTCAGTCGTTTGTCTGCCTGGCCCTGTACCTCCCCACAGTATCAAACACCATACTGAAGCTTTATTTGGAAATTGGGTTTGGGTGGTGTCTGAGTCATACTACATTCGTGGAGCTTGACACAGTATCTGCCACATTTTAAGTGCTTTATAATTCTTTTAAATGTGTCTTTAAAAAAAGTGTTTCATGTGTTTCCCACATGGAAATACTGGAAATAATGTTCTTTTTCAGATGGGGATTCTCTATGCAGAATGGGGAAGTGCTCATCAAACTACTGTCCTTGGAAAAGGATCAGAGGGCACAGTTGTGGCTCACAGCAGATCTGTACCATCATCCCTTGCTAGCAGGTGCTAAAGCTTGTGCCAAATGCAATTACCTTCTCCCATAGGACAGCGGTGTTGAACCTACCACACATGGGCTGCAGTGGGCTGTTATCTTTGAAAAGCTCCAGAAGATTCACCATCACTGCCCTAGGACATTTACTTCCACTCTTTTGTCTTTGACAACAGTCAATGGGAGATAAATGTAATTTAAAGGTGACAAATGGGTGGGAGCCCTTTTGTCCACTATCTACAGTCTTCATCCCAACTCTTCCCTACTTAGAAGTTTGTTGCCATTCTGTAGAGGATAATTTCTCTGTATCCTTCCAACTTACCATGGAGAACTTGCAAGGCCAAGTGATCTGTTTCTGCTCCCCTTTTATCCCCATTGTATGGCTGCTTATCTGGGAGACAACCTTTAGATTGTCCCTGTATCTCAAATATCTGCTTTATGGTTAGGTAAGCCCCACTTCAGGCCATACTGCTTCTACATTTCTCCTCCACCCAGAAATAAAGCATAGTTCTCCATAAACAAAGCTTCCTTCCCTCAGTTCAGCCTTCCCACTACCTAGGCCCATGGTTCCCAGGTTCCTCCAAGCTTCTGGTCAGACCTTACAGTCAGGCAAGAGAGTTTTTTGCCTCTGAGGATTCTGGTGTGGCCTATTACATGCACACCTCTCGCCCAGTCATGTGGCCAGGTAAAGATCCTACTCAAAGGCGTCTTCGTTTAGTCCCCAAAAGAAAGGGTAATATTCTGAGTAGACAGAATAATAAATGCTCCTAAAGAAAAACTAGGAAATAAAAGGAAGAGGAAAACTACACAATCTCCCTGGTGTTAGCTCTTTTTAACATTTTGCTTTTTATCACTTCCATGTTTTTTTCCTATAAGAATATGTTTATGATATGTATGAAAATATTTATAGCCATGTGTGGGCATGAATATAAAACAGTACACATTCTATTTTGAAACTTTAATATAGTTCAAAAATCTTTTCATATCAGTGAAAGATTTCTGTGGCACTATTTCTTAATAAATTCCAATGGGCAAATGAATTATTTCTATATTCAGTCTTTTAAAAATAATATTGCTCATATATTTTATTAAGGAGTAGACGGCATTGAAAGTCAGGCAAGAGTGTTTGGCATGAGTTTGGTCTGAATGAAAGAACAGCGCTTGAATCTCACTCTGGGAGCCACTGGCACATTCTGTTTGAGAACTCTCAAAGCAGCTTTTCTATGCCATCAAATGTGTTCTTTCACAACTAGACTAATGAAAACCTGGCTCCAGTGCAGCACAGTTCTGCTTACATGCCATTTCCTTTAAGAAAAGCGGGACCGGCAGGGCTGGCACTGAGTGGCCATTGGCAAGGGGAGCTGCCTGACTCAGTCTCCTCAGTGCAGAGCAGCCACACCAGCAACCGTGCTCCACCCTCCGCCTTTTGTCACTGGCAGGGGGTCCTTGGACTCCAGGAAAACAGGTCTTTCAAGGACTATAAATAGGACTTTAAAAATAGCTTTATGGTCTCCGGGAATAGAATTCCCCTACCCAAAGAGTGTCTGTTTGACTCATTGTTTAGGGAAGTGGCAGACTGGCATATTCTTTAGCTGGGAGAGCACATGGCGTGAGGTACGTTTTAAGAGAATGCATTTAATTGCTGCGGAAGTTTTACCTGGTGGTAGGAGTGATCAGAAAGTAGAGTTGACAGGAGTTGTGGTGACAGGATTCTAAAGGCTCTCAAGTTTCTTGCCCCATGGTGTGATGCATTCTTGTCCCAAACACTGAGTATGATAGGATATCACTGTCATAATTAGGTGACTAGTCACTCGGAGTTAATGAAGCAGAGCATCCTGGGTGTGCCTGCAAGAGTTGGGGAGCTTTTACCGGAAGAGCTCAGCCCTTCCCTGAGAGAGTCTCTGCCTGGCCTTGAAGTAGCAGGTGGCCGGGGAGCTTGAAGAAGGTCCAAAGCCTCAGGTGAGACCACGGCCCTGACAGTGATTCGAGAAACTTCATCGTCTCTATGTTCTGTGTTTCCACTGGCTTTTTGTCTAGGGCCCTTGGCAAATAGAAAGTGCTAAGTAAATGTTTGTGAAACAAGTGTGGGTTGCTAAGTGACTGTAAAGGTGAGGTATTCTTAAGGACCCAGAAGGTCATTTACCCCCAACAACCTCAAGGGGCAGCAGGCTTAGGGCCAGATGCTGTCATGTGACAGTGGTGTAGGTGACAGCTTTACCTTCCCAACCCAGTCTAAGGGGTCTGAGTGGATGGACACTTGGGACCATGGACTGTCTACCACTGGGGCTAAGATCACCGTGCAGGGATCTTATGTCCTGCCGTCCTCTTTGGCCTCTGATGGCGCATGCTCTCTGCCTCAGCTTTCCTCCAGCCAGCTCTTCCTAATGGTGCTTCCCTCAGCTAATCCCCTGGCCTAGTGCCTCTTACTTTTGTTATTGAGTATAAATGGCAAACTTCTAGAGGCTCCTTGGCTTTCCTTCTCAGAGACATTCCAATCCAAGTCCTCTCCTAGCCAAAGCAGAGCTGCAAGGCTTTAGGACCAGGCTGTCCATGGAGATCATGGGGCCAGGCTGGTACCCCAGTTAGAGGGAAGCAGCCCAGACATCAGAGGAGACCAGCTCATGTGTTGGGAGTTGTCTTTGCCTTTGTACAGCATTTGGATATTAAGCAAACAAGACAGATGAGATAGATGAAAAGAAAGCAGAGACTTCCTTCCAAATGCGAGAACACAACGTTCTTCTCACATCTTTCCAGGAAAGGGCAGATGCTCCTAGGAGTCACACACTTTCTAGGAGAAAGATGTCTCTTCCAGGGCAGGCAGGGAAAGAGGAGAGGCAGGGAGGCTCTGCCTGCTGTCTGCCTGCTCTTTCAACTCGTGGTTTGGCCAAAGCTAGGCAGAGGCCCAGGAGAGCACACTGCTGGCCAGAAATAGAGTTTGCAACAACTCCCTTGAGTTATGGAGGTTATTTGTGGAGCTGAAGGCAAAGGAAAACAGAGAAAATAATTCAACGCAGGCCTAACTGTCTCTACAGGACCTGGAGCTCATTTTGATGGAATAGCTGTCTGCCTTCAGTCTTGCTCAACTCAGGTCCTTGCAATAAGGGACTTGGAAGAAGCTGCTCCTAACAACTATATGATGAGAGATTGGCAAGCAGACCCTGGGATCTGGCCTTTGGCTAGGTCCCCTCCTCCACATGACTACACTGCCCAGGGAAGCTAGTCCTGGTACCCTTGGGCAGGCTACACCTGGCTGAAGGTTAGGATACGGAGTAGAAAAGTCCCCCCACGGCAGCGCTATGGTGGCATCCTCTTGGAAGCTGCCAGTCTTTCTGGAAAGCTTTGTCAAGTAGGCCCTGCTCATCTGCTCTGCCCATCATAGGATGAAGACAATTACTCAGCTCAAATATGTGAACATTCTTTGAACATGAGATTGAGACACAATTACTCAATCTATCCCAGAAGCCAATTCAGGCTGTTGAGTTGGATTAGTCATTTTGCTAGCCGTAAATTGGAACTTCCTAAAGACATCACGCCATCTCTACCGAGAATCTGCCAGCTTCATTGCCTTCAGAGTTGGTACTTTAGATCCTCGCCATGGCTGTGGTAGGGCCATTTATTTTTTCCTTCTCTGTCCAGTGTTTAGGGTGTTCTTTGTGTAAACAGTTGTGACACACTTTAAAGGACCCACCTCTTCCATGTGGAGAACTAACTGGGAATGGGCTGAAGCAGCAATTCTGGATTATGATTTTGACTCATGCAGGTGGCCTTCTCCCCTCGGGATTCCTTCAGGGTGAAAGTCCTGTGCAACTTTCTAATCCCACCTCCCTCTCAGTGGAGGGTCTTACTGTCACAGATGTCCCTTACGCGGCCTCCGCCTTCACAGAGCTACTGTGCATTCCTGGGCTAGGCTGGGCTGAAACTGGGGGAAAAAACAGCAAGGGAATGGGAAGCAGCTAATGCTTTGCCCAGGCCTCTCTCCTAATGTATTCTTTCCTCCTGGAACTGGAATTCTCTGCTTTCCTTTTCCTGGCAGCAGGGCCATAGCAGGCTGCCCTTGGGCAGTTCCTTCCCAGGAAGAACAGCCTTGTGGGCCAGAGATATGGTTATCACAACTCCTGAGAGAGGCCTGGTGCCCCCTCCTCCTTCCTAATCTGCTTCCTTTGGGAACTTTCAGTGCTAAAAACAAGCTTTCTGAGAACCATATTTTTCTAGGTTAAGGGTGAAAAATGTAGCATTTCCTCCAAGTGGAAAGCACTTGGCCTGCCAGCCCCGGGCACATTTCCGAGATCCTTCCGCCCCCTCAAGGAGGAGGCAGCTCTCTGCCACTGGGAGAAGAGAGGAGGTGGGAGGTGGAGGAAAGAAAGGAGGGAAGTCAGAAGGAAAGCGCCAGTTACTGAAGAACCAGGCAGTGTGTGGAAACCAGCAGGCCTGTTTGTGTTGGAGCAGAGGCCAAGAGACTGGAACAGGCCTGGGTCAGGAAATGAAAGCAAATAAGAGGACGGAGAGCAGGACAGCCAGTCAGAGAGGTGGTGGACAGGCCTGACAAGCTTTTGGGGGCAGTATAGGAAAAAAGACCCCCACAGATCTTCCTGAGGGAGCCCTCAAGGGTGGCCCCAGAGGAAATGCACAGGGTTATCCAAGTCCATTTTAATAGGAAAAGCAAGAATAACTACATTTCCTCATTCCACCCCAGTTGCCCTTCCTGTGGGAAGTTCTGGGGAATTTCCTCAGATCCTAATTGTGGGGCAGATGCTTTTCAGGAACTTATGCCTCATGATGTCCCTCTTTCTGGGACAGCCAGGATCTGCATTACTCTGGGAGCTCCTGGCTACTTCCCAACAAGAACACAGCCCACCCTCTACAACCCGCCAGTCACCTCCATGGGTACCTAAAAAGTCAGGGCACAGATCCCATCTTCCTGCTGGTCTGTCGACAGCAGACGAGGCCAGGGCGAGGGGCAAGTACTATTCCCATTGGACCTCATTGGGCCAAGTTCACAGGCTCCTGGGAAGAGTGGAGGGCCACTTCTTCTTCAACAGTATTATTTGCCATGTGGACCAGTTGCATGAATGGCCCAAATTTATCATGCTCTGTGTTGATGCTTCACTGTGCTGAGGTGTCTTATCACGATGCGATGATGGAGGTGTAGTCTATTTCTTTCTCTCTTAAATCTACAGCCTTTGACTAATAGGACGTGACTGAAGTTTCATGAGGCTGTTCCAAACCGAGGCTGTGCAGGACTCAGGGCTTTACTTTAGGATCTCTATCTTCCCTCACTGTCATGAGAAAGCATGCTCAGGCCAGCCCCCACCCCGGTCCGAGGGGAGGGATGGGACGCCAGGAGGTATGCTCTACAAAATCAGGAGCAACTCCGTGAATGAAGAAATGAGTTCTGGCCTGCTTCATCCACTTCACTGAAGATTTTCCCTGTCTCTTAAAATAAAATGACAGTGACCCAATCTCGGTAGCACACATTGTTTTTAATCTGCTTCTTTCAGAAAGCTTTGTATGCATCCCCTTGAGCCATCAACCTGTACTTACCATGTCCCTTTAGCCTCCCAGCTGAGACCACCCTAAATTCACAACCCCTTACACATGTGAGCAAGTCCAGCTGAGACCAGACACGCCACCTGCTCGAGCCCAGCCTGGTCGGCAAGGCTGCCAAGCTCCCCACTCAGGGAGCGCAAGCAGCAGACACTCACTGCTATGCACTACTGAGGTTTGTAGTTGGGTGTTAGGCTGCATTATTGCTGCAAAAGGTAACAGAAGCACTTACAGAGGAAACTAGGACACACACAAGCTCAGGCTGAGCTCGTCTCTGTTAGGATCCCTTAGCTTTAGGTTACTCTTCATTTTTACAACCACCCTGTTATACATTCCCCTCACATCTCCTGAATTTTGTACACAGAGAGTGTGGAAGAGCTTTGGTCCAAGCTTGAGATATACAGTCTCTTACCCTGTACACCTATGCGGAGCCTCCACATCCTCTTGGGTCCTTTGGCTCTGCTGCCCTCTCACTTACCGAATCCTTCCTGCCCTGAATCCATGTCACTCACTGCCTTCAGTCCCATCTGCTTACCACCCACAGAGGAAGTGGCTTCCAATTCTCAGCTTCAACACACACCCCATTGCATTTTTCTCTGGATAACAGTTTCATGGAATAAGACAATTCTCTGGCTTCAACTCAGCTGGATACTTTGCTAAAATCACATTTTTTTTTTTTTTTTTTTGGCTGGAGGCTAATCCATTCAAAATGTGCTGTGAGAGCAATTCCTCCACTGTATCTTGGGAAACACTGGCCCTAGTCAATTCAAGGAAAAATCATTGAGGTGGCAGTGGCTGGGAAGTGGCAGGACCTCCTTTCTACCATGGGTGTTCTCTCTAGATGGCAGTCACAAGGTGGCACATGCAGGAGAGGATGGTTCTTATTACTGTTATTATTACCATTCTTCCTCTAGTAGGAAGGATCCTGGTTACCCAACGACAGGAGGCAGAAGGTTAGGATATAAGGCAAAGCTCTCTAAACGGTTTGTTTGTTTGTTTGTTTATTTGTGTGCTGGGGATCGAACTCATGACCTAGCGCTTGCCAGGCAGGCGCTTATGCTACTGAGCTAAATCCCTGGCCCCTGTTCATTCATTTTTTAGAATTCTTAATATGTCTACAACTTCTTTGCACAAGTTCAAAAGATTTTATTGAACGAATGCTACACAAACAAGTATGAAGTCAGTACTGGCACTAATTATAGGTTCTTGCGTGAGTTAGATCATATTTACCCCCTCTTCACGGGAAGCATTCATTTCACTTTTCCTTTAGCAAGTCCTGTCATGGGATCTGCCCTGAGCCAGCTGTCCCCAGAGTCACACGCATGCACAGTGGAGGGGCACAGTGGAGGTACGGAAGGAAGGGGCCCTGTTTCTCTGATTCTTTAGACCCTTGGGTCATGCAGACAGAACAAACCCCACCCCCACGCAGTCTGGGAAGCATCCATTTGTGGATGTGGGCTCTACAAAATCAGGAGCAACTCCATGAATAAATAAATGAGCTCTAGCCTTCTTCATCCCCTTTACTGCAGACACTTCCTCACCTCTTAAAATAAAATGACAGTGACCCAACCTCAGTGACACATACTCCTTTTTAATCTGCTTCTTTTGGAAAGCTTCATATGCAACCCCTTGAGCCATCAACACAAACTAAAGAGAATGATCAGCTCCCTAGGATCCCACACACGTCATCTTTTCCACTCCACTCACTCCACAAAGGGCCCGAACAAGTTTCTTCTGGGAGACAATATTTAGGAAAGTGTGCAAGAACTAGCATTTTCCACCCTAACTTTCAAAAGTATACTGTGTGGACAGTTTGCAGCTATAAAAATATACACATATAAAAGTACAGCTACAAAATCATGGAGCCCATTTCCTTAGATTTTCATTATAAAAAAGTAGGGATTTCACATTCAAGGTAAATTGAGCGGAAGGGGGTCACATTCTGATTATGCATTTATGTTTAATCTCTCCCAATCTTTGTTTTCCTGGAACAGTCAGACCACAGAGTCAGCCAGTGAGGAGTGGGAGGGGTTAATCTGATCAATTCATGGGCCAAGGTGAGACACTGGAAGATCAAGGTCACCCAGTCATTGTTCTGTTGTCAGTAAGAATGTCATGAGTCAGGGAAAGAGAGAATTATTTTAATACTATCCTGTGGGTCTCTCTGTCTCTCTCTCTCTTTCTCTGTCTCTCTCTGCCCTCTCTCTCTCTCTCTCTGTCTGTCTCTCTCTCTCTGAATCACAACACAGTCAATAGGCTGCAGCAAACAGGCTCTGGAATTTGCACTGATGTTGAATCTCTAACAGACTCTACACATCCAATGGGCAATGTCCAAAAGTCCAATGCTTCCTACACAGAGTATCCCATTGCATTTGGCCCACAGTGTCGGCAGGAAAGGCCACCCAGGGACTCCTGTCTTGGTGCTCAGTTTGCATCAGGGTGTACTTTCTCCTGATGAGAGGAAACACACCTGGTCCCCAGGCCTCTGTGTGTGGCATCAGGCAGGGTCTTGAGCCCCCTGGGATGCTCAGTATAGAGGCTTGTGTCCCTTGGGCAAGGCCAGCTGGTATTACTTGGCTCCACAAGTGTTGATGTTTTTTCCATCCACGGCATCTTCCACGAGGGAAATGTGGTAATCAGTGGACAGAGTGAAGTGGGAGATGCAGCCCACAAGGCCTCCTGTGTACTGCCTGTTAGTGTGCAGAGCGATTTCCTTCATCCCGCCTGCAAGAAAGCAAACACAGTGAGCCAAAGAGGGGTGCTGGGGAGGTGCTTCTCCACAGTGCCTTGAGCGTCCCCTGGATGACATGTCCCTTGGCTGACAGGACAAAGTGCTAGCGCATCACACCCATTTTACAATCATCCTTGAAGAATGGAACAACTTAAATCAACTTGAAACAAGGCAAAAAGCTACACAGACCCAACTTGTATGTGACTTATGGCCCAAAGGATCACCTTGAAACCAAACAGTATCCACTAAGTCTTCAAAGGTGTTACAACAACAAAATGTAGTGTGTCATTAGAGGGGATGTAAACCAAAATAATTACACTGAGGTTGATTGCTTTCGATTTGGGTTTTTTTTTTTTAGAAGACATATACGGATGGCTTTATTTTTATATGTCTATATTAGTGAATTATAAGCCATTTATAGACATATTCATTCTATTCTGAGAGAAGCCAGAAAGACATAGCCATCTTCCTCAGAGAGAATTCGTAGAGCTATATTAAGCAAGTTCCTGTTCTATAAACAAGAAAAGCATGGTTTTCCTGGTGCATAGGTTCAAAGCACAAAAGCATGTGAATGAGCCCCTTCCTGCCCCCTTGGGCATGAGTCAGAAGTTCACAAAATGGAAGAATGGACTATCTGGACAGCTTCCTGAATTCCAGGTATTTGACCTCATGAAGTGCATAGCCTCGGCAGAGCAAACAGAAAACTAACAAGAAAAATCCCTGGCCAAATTTAGAGCTGGCCAAAGATCACTTACCCACATACAGAGCCCCATTGATGTTGAGCTGCCGCATCATGCCAGGTGATTTGCCAGTTCTGGCTCCATAGTCATCCACAGTAATCTTTCCTGATTGGCCATCCCTTTAAAGTAAAGCAAAGCAAAACAAAACAAAAAACCCCAAACCTACCATTTCTGGAGCTAATCTAATGATTTCAATTAAAAAGGTGTGAACCTACTGTGTGCCAGGGTCTGCGCTACAATGATGGGTCACCCAGAACCCAAATCAGCAGCTTTTATATTCCAGAGAGGAGAGAACTCAGATCTCGTTTCTTGACAGCAACTCGGGTAGCACTGAGTTTTGGGGAACTTGCTGTAGTTCTGTCCTCACCTGGGAAACCATGCGCAGCCTCCCCATTTTGAAAGTGATTTTTTTTAGAACCTCACATCTAAATGCTCTGATGGGCAATGCCTTAAACAGCTTGCCCTGCTGCCCTATTGCTTTCTTCCTCTAAAATATTGCATTTATTCCCACTTAGTTTTTTCTAGCAATTATAAGGTTTTTAAATTTTTTTCATATTTCTGAAATGAAGATACGTCCTCCAATCAATGACAAATTTGACAAGGATGTAATGTCTCCTTCAACATCATACACAATGTACATCTTCATCATGTTTATTATTTATTTTCTGTTGCCTCCCAGTAGAGCGCAAGGCCATCAGGGAAAGACTGGTGTTATTCTATGTATTTCATTTCTCTCAAATAGTGTGTAGCTTGTGATAGGAGGTGGATGTGCGTGTGAATTTGTGAAGATTCAAAATCCTCAGTGACAATGGGCATAATTACGTCCATTTTCCAAAGTTACTGTGGAGGTCAGATGTTACTCATGCAAAGCACAGAGCATGGATCCTCATACGTATCTCCCTCTACGTACACCGTTAAGTTGGTGTGTTGCTATTCCTATCAACATTACCATCATGTATCCTATTTACTCGTAAGATGAACATCATACATTTTAAATTACTAGGACTATTCTCTTAGAGCCAGTAGAGTGTATAAATTATCTGGTACTTGGAGATGCTTAATAAATGAGGAATTTTTCTATTCTGCTAGGCATGATGCTTGTAAGACCAGGATTATCCAGAACATGACAGTGTCCAGGGAAGCTCTGCTCTCTTCATCAACTTTCTTATCTCTAACCCTGGATCCTGCTACAAAGAATTAAAGTATCCACCGAATCCTTCTTACCCTAGTTATAGTTGTAGCCTTGACCCAGTTCTCACTTAGAGCTACTATACCCCACCCCCATAGGCCTGTCTGCTCGCAAAGCGCAATATCTGCATGAGTCCTCCTGACCTCCCAGTTCCTTGGCTAAGTGCCTGCTGTTCAGTCCTGACTGTAATATTGGACCTGCTAGGAGGGATATGAATGGAGTCAATGGGAAGAATATGTCCACTGAGCTTTCTGAATGGTGCCAAGTTCGATGCTCTAGCATCTGAATTTCCTGTCGAGGAACATTCCACTGCCTTATTCCTCCTAAACATCTGCAATCCTAGTTGTGAAGTTGTGGAGTTGTAGGTAGGCTGCAGGATGATGTGGAACACAAAGTGTACTGATGGGCCAGGCATTTCATATCAGTTTTCTTAGCTAGCTAGGAAGGACTTGCATCCCCAAAGTGTCTGTCTTCATATGGAAAATCAAACCACCACTGTGGAAGTTTGAAAATACTTCCACGATGTGTGAATATTCAACCCTCCCTCTCCACCCAAGGAAACTGAGAGCAGGGCATTTCCTGAAGGTTTCAGAGTAGGGACTGTGAGGAGCAGGTGTGGTTAGAGTTAAGGACTGAGACACTTCATGCTCCTCTAAATGCCTCTGAGAAGCCCTCTTCAAAGATGGATCCAAGAGAGAAATGAGCCACTTCATTAGGGATATTTCTGGAGTTCAGTTGTACTGTGTACATTTTTATATGTATCCTAGAATAAATTTAAGATCCAAGCCTTTAAATATTCATTATGGGAAAACATTAAAAAAAAAAAAGAGCTACAGCTTTGTCAAAAACCAGTACACACTGTCCTCAGGGCTTTCTAGGCCACCTATAGAAGATACACCCAAATCTGCCTTTGTACCCTGAGCTCCTCTAAAGTATTAAAGGCAGGCACAGCAGCCAGCCCCAGCGCCCCAGCAAGGCCATACCCACCACAGCCAACACATGAGCGAGGGAGAAACAGACCACGCGAGCCCCGTATTTCCAGGCCCCACTCTTGACCTTACTCACTGAGAAATGGTCATGGTAAATTCTCAGGGAACAGCAAACACAGTCTCTGTTCAGCTTATCATTACCTGGGTCCTTCATCTAATGTGAGAACTGACATTACTGAGTTTGGACCCAATATGGATTTAGCTAGTAAAGCTAAAAAGTACAAAGAAAAGTAAAGGGATTTTGGTATAGCTCAGTGGTAGAGCACTTGGCTGGGGTCCTAGGTTCAATCCCTGGCACCATAAAACAAAGACAGAAGGACAGGAAGGGAAAGGAAGGGAAGGGAAGGGAAGGGAAGGGAAGGGAAGGGAAGGGAAGGGAAGGGAAGGGAAGGGAAGGGAAGGGAAGGGAAGGGAAGGGAAGGGAAGGGAAAGGAAAACAGAGGGAAGGAGGAGAAAAAAGAAAGAACAAGAAGAAAAGGTGTGATTCACCCAAAGATAATCAGAGGCTAGGACAGCGACTACCACTGTGAAGGGGAATATGTTAGTAGGACTGTGTGCACTACAGATTTTAAGGTTCAGATAATGTTTTTTTAAAAATAGCAACCATGCATTGAAATGTGGAGCATTTTTCAAAGTCCAGGTATCTTGAAATGTCATCTTACTAAATGCCAAGGCCTCTCCCAGTTTAACCATTAATGAGCTTTTTTTTCGCTAGAAGGTAGCCACCCCATGTGGCTATGGAGGTCTGGTCACTGGCCTATTAGGGTCAGTAGAGGGCACAATGGGAGTTGGTGG
Organism: Hydrochoerus hydrochaeris; assembly: GCA_004027455.1. Taxonomy (NCBI): domain Eukaryota; kingdom Metazoa; phylum Chordata; class Mammalia; order Rodentia; family Hydrochaeridae; genus Hydrochoerus; species Hydrochoerus hydrochaeris. The sequence goes on along the minus strand of PVLA01002125.1, from coordinate 11,721 downwards.
CAAAATACCCTGACTGCCCGGGTCAGCAGTACAGGAAGTCAGGCACAGTTGGGGAATAGGACAGTAGGACTGGAAGTTAACTAGACCCACAGTCCACCCGCAGCCAGGCTGACTGTCCTGCATTGCTAGATGCTTACCTAACAGCCTTGACTCGATGCCACCGACCGTCACTGAAGGAACCATTCACCATGATGGACACCACACCACTGCCCAGGTTGTAGCTAAAGGAATTGGAGATCAAGACAGAAAGACAAAATAAAACACGGAAGCATAGGCAGTCACCCATTTACAAATGTTTCCTATTACAAAGATTCTTTGGGATACAGAATGTGATCTCTCAACAGCAAACAAAACAATGATACAAAAGGTGATCAATTTCTAGATTAGTTCATAAATGATTTTTCTAATTAAATTTTCAATTGGGGTAAAATACATAGCTGATAACACCATCCTAACCATTTTAAGTATACAATTCAGTAGTGTTAAATACATTCACAGTTGTGAAACCAATCTCTATGACACGTTTCATCGCATAAAATGAAAACACTGTACCCATTAAACAGTAACTCAACATTCTTCCTTCCAGGCCCTAATAACTGCCCTTCTATTCTTGGTCTTATAGGTTTCACTATTCTAAATACCTCAAATAAGTGGATTCATACAGTAATATGTCTTTTTGTGACTAGTTCTATCAAGGTCAAGTTTTTAAAGTTCCATGTATGAAAGCATTGATATTGTAATACCAGGAATAATAAGAAGGGCTTTAATGTTTGTAATATGTTGAAATAGTTAAGTAGTGTTCAAAATTCATGTCTACACAGGCCCCAAGAATATGATCTTATGTGAAAACAGGGTCTGATGTAGTTAAATGGTGTCATACTGTATCAAGCATTTGTAAATCCACTATGACTGGTATTCTTGTAAGAAGAGATTTGGATACAGAGACAGACACACAGAGGAGAATATCACATGATGCTAAAGACAGAGGGTGAGATGAGACATCTACAAAATATAACACTAAGGTTGAATAGCAACCACCAGAACCTTGGAGAGAGACATGTGACAGATTTTCTCACAGATTCACCAGAAGGAACCAACATGGGCAACATGTTGTATTTTGGATTTTTAGTCTCCAGAACTGTAACAGAGTGAAGTTTTATGGTTTGAAGCCACACAATTTGTGGTAATTGTAATTGCCTGGAAGGGAGAATGTGCAGTTGCTGTTTAATGGGTACAGTGTTTTGCAGGATGGAATGTGTCATGGAGATTGGTTTCATAACTGTGAATGTATTTAATGCTGCCGAACTGCTATGTCAGCCCTAGGAAACTAATACATGTGTTTTCACTTAAAACAAACAAAACAAAAATCCAGCACATTTGCAGAACTGGTCAAACCCCAAAGATACTAAGGAAATTTATCTAAAATCACAAAATCAATGTGCAGAAGTTGAACTTGGTGCCTTGTCTGCCTGATTCCCTATTTTACTGATTCAGTTTCCAGATTCCCTGACACTTAAGGTATCAGAAGACATTACTATGTTTTTTACCAGAGAGAAATATTCCCCTTAATTCAGAGCTCATTCAATTATACCAATATAATTCAATTAAAAATATTTAGTGAGTACTCCAGCCCGGGAACTAGGCCAACTGCCTGGACTTTTCCTTGGTGATACAGCAAGGCCTACCCAATCATGCTTCAGAAGGCAGGTGTGTCCCCAAGATAACTGTCCCCTTGTCTTATAAGGGCAAGTGTGGCTCCTTTACATCAGTACCCAAGAAACGGTTCTGGTGAAAGAAAACTTGGATTTATGATGGAGTTTTCATGCAGGCTCACTCTCAGAACAGTGAGGACAGAGATTGCTCAGTTTTCCCCAGAGAAACCCTCACAGGCCACTTCTTTAACAACAGAGGCTCAGAAAAGTCACATTGACTTTTAACCAAGAATAGAACTTGTGATGACTGCACAACAAACCATGGGACGAAACTGCCACTCTGACCCTGAAAAATCCAGTGTGTTCTAATGAATTTTCCCATATCAAGTGTCACCTTGTATGTGTAGCCAGAGGCAGAATTTTCAGATTTCATTATGTGCTGGCCAAATGCTTGTTGAACAAATCAGAGCTAGGAGCTGATTGGCAGAAACTTAGTTGAAATCCTTTCTCTGTCTTTTCTGAGACAGAGCAGGGGTAACAAAAGCATGGACATTCAGATCCTGCTGACCAACCTGTATCCCTAGTCTTTCCAATTTACTAACTCTGTGACCTTGGGCAATTTTCTTCACGTCTCAGAGACTAAATATCTTGTGTGTCAAATGTGGAAGAACACCTTCCCTGAAAGATACAGGCACTGTGACAACATGTTGAAAGCATGCTATGCAGTAAGGGCAAAACAAATAAGGCCACCACCCCACATACCTGCAGCACTTACTGCAGCTTGTGTGGGGGTTGACAGTCACCTGGAGGAACTGGGTGAAAGAAGAAAGTGGCCACCAAGAGTTAAGTTCATCATGTCTCTTCTAGGAGAGTAGCCATGTGTGAAAGTGGAGCCACAGGTTGTAAATATGTAACCAAAATGGCCAGGAACACCTGCTCTCAGAATCAAGGTGACCTGAGGATAACTGCAAGGAGGTGGACTGGAAACTGGGCCAGGTACCAGAAACCTTTTCCATCGTATGAGATCCCACCTGGACTGAAGGTGGGCCCTCTCTTCTCCAGCCCCAAAGCTCTCTCGTTCTTCTGGCAAGAGGATAGGATGTGTGCTCAAGGGAGTCAACACACAACCTGGCAGACAGGAATCCCGTCATCGCCATGGGTGTGGACAACTCAGTTGACTTCTCTGTGGCCTGACTTTCCAACCCCCACTATTTGTGATTTTAGACCCTCCAAATAATTGCCTGCTTCCCCCAGAGACACTCATACTCACCTAGAGGAACTTCCTCTTTTATATATTGGTAAATGGCCAGAAATGATGCTTATGTTCCCTGGAGGAGGGGTGAGGAAACTTTTTTCTGGTGGTAAAAATGTCCCATATCTTAATCAGCAAATCTACAGGATGCAGTGTTGACCTGTTTTAAAATTTATCGAACGTACACTGTACATAAGTGTGCCACACATAAGTTATGCTTCAATATCCAAATGCAAAAACAGACAAATGATTGTTTGATTTTTCTACCAAAACCTGTGACTCTGGCTACTATGAATGGGTTATTCTGAGCCCTCAGCTAAAGGCTGTGAGGCTGAGCACCAATTGGGCCACCAGGAAATGCCATCAGGTGAGGCCAATTTCATGCTCCATGTGATGACATTTTTAGTTGTCTCCTCTTTAAACTTGCACAGGGTAGTTAACTAATGTCAGTTCTCTTTCCTTTTTCTGTTACATGAAAAACATTATGAGGCCAAAATCAGTGAGAAAGAATGTCAGTCATGTGATTTTCATGAACCACCCAATAGGTTGTATGCTTCATATATAATCATAAGACAAAACAAAACAAAATAAAAATAAAACAGAATATACTCGTTTTAGCTGAGCACTTAGACTTCCTTTTTCGTGTCCTTCTATACCATCAGACTTGAGAGGACCGGCTCAGGAAGCACCTTTGAGACAAGTGTCCTGGTGGCTTGCTACAAGCCTGCCCTCTAATTCCTGACTGTTCTCAGCTCAGCCCAGCACTCCTGAGGGCTGTCGTGAGTGGTGGGTGGGGCATTATGACTGTGCAGGGGTAGGTGATTCAGTGGGGACAGCAAAGACCAGGCCTGGGCGCAGATATCTACCTCGGCCAGGGCTCAGCAGGGCATTTTACACGAAGTACACAGATCTCTGGGATTAGAAGAAAACACGGGTGTAATTTTCAGTATTCAGAAAGAAACAGTAAGCTGAGAACTCTGTCCAGGACAGTGTCCTGGAGGGCACAGGAAGGGCACAGGGCAGACAAGAGGGGGAGTTTCCTCTCCAGAGCAAGGGGGGAGCCTCAGCCTGAGCTTCTCCAGTTTCCAGTCTGGCTGGAGGGGCTGGAAAACAGGTTTTGGCTGACAATTTAGGGGGAAAACTGGGCCATCCCACTCGCTGCTCAGCTACTGTTTCAGTTCCCTTTTCTGGGCACAGTCAAGTACTTGAGGCCTTGGTGAGGTTAACCACAGGAAAACCACAAGAAAATGGCTTTGAGGCAGCCAGCTTGAAACTGCACATGAAGACCTCCAAGGCTTCTGACCTTCTGGCCAACAGAGGGCAGGGGACACAGTTGGCGGGAAAGAGGGCAGAGTGGATGAGTATCTGCCCCTCACCTGCCAGCCTCATTACACAGCTTCCCACAGTCTCCCACAGTCCCAGCCCTGACTGAATCACTCAGCATGCTCTGCTACTTGGGAATGGGCACCATGTTGGACAAGTGGCATTTCCTCTCCAAATGCCTCTTCTTCAAATTGAAAAGATTTACATTAACCTCTTCTGGCTGTTAGTGATCCCATAGCATGACAGACAAAAGCCTCAGAATTAGGTCTTCATCATTTCTGTAGCTCATTGGTCTCTCCTTTGCCTTTTCCAATTCCAAGTAATTTATATTGTTTTGTGAACATGGGCTCATCATCACTGGGGGAGATTAAAGGAATAAAAGCCTAAGAAACGCCTGCCAGTGGGACAGATGGCCTGGAGACAAAGCTCAGGCATCAGAATCATCTGGAAAAATGGTCCCCACATAGATTTCTAGGCCAGTAAGTGAGGGGAAGGGCCTGAGAGTTAGCATTTCCAGAAAGTTCCCAGAAGACACTGATGCGCCAGGCCCAGGGACCATACCTGGAGAACCACTCATCTAAACTGGTAATTTCTAATCTCAATTGAGTATGTGTACTACACTCTCTAGAGAAGTTTTTTCATATGATACTAGATAGTCCCTGCTTCTTGGAAACTTGGCTCTCATTCATTCTAGTAGGGAAAAGGGTGGGGAAAATTTGCCCAGGTAACTGTTCTTTAACTCTGGCTGCCTGTTTGACAAATTTGAGAGCAATTTAAATTCACTTCAAAGAGATAAGGACTTCTTTGATTGCTATACTATCTCCACCGAGTATTTACAAGGAGCCCAATGCTGAGTTGATCTACTGAGATATGAATCTGTGCTTTTATCTTTCTGCAGCAGGAGACTGCATGGCGGCATTCTTCCCAAAGTTACACAGCTAACGGGAAGCAGAACGGAATTTAAAGCCAGGCCTCTTGGGGTTCAGATCTTCAGATTTTTCTGCGCTGGAGAGTGTTGAGCTTTCATGCTCAGCTTTCATGCTTGGCAGCATTGAAATTCTCTTTTACTTTCTTTCTAATTTGCAAGTGGGGAGCATACAGCAGTAATCCTCCAGAACAGGTGTTACAGAATTGTTCTGTAAAGGGCCACACAGGAAGCAGTTCAGGCTTTGCTGTACAGTCCCTTTTGGAACCACTCAAGTGTGTCATCCTCGCATGAACATGCTCATAGACAATATATAAATAAATGACTATGGCAGTGCTGCAATAAGACTTGAAAATGAGTAGTGGGCCAGAACTGTCCTGCAGGCTCTAGTGTGCTGTCCAGATGGATGCGGGAAACAAAGACCAGGAGCCTGAAACAAGCTTAGATATTCAGGCTACAGCCAAATTCCAACAGAATGTTTTGGCTGACTTCTGGATCACTCTGTTTGACACAAACTCTGCTGCCTGAGAAAACTGCAAGACGCTGCTAAGCGCAGCTAGAGAGCAAGTTACCTGAACACCAGAGCTCCATCCCGAAGGCCCAGGGAAATGAAGTCACTGTTGGATCTCATGGGGCTATCTCCCCTCCACATCAACAGGCCATCCTTGGCAGTTGTTTTAAACCTCAGGAATGCATTTGATCTTGATCCTGACACTCTGGAGCAAATACACAAACAAGTCCATGAAATCAACCACCACTATCTGATTTCCAGTAATCCTAGTCTGACCTGACAGCCCCAAGCAACCAGGTATGAGGACAATCCGGCACTTCTGACATGCACTTTCCAGGAGATTAGAAATAGTACCACCCCACAAGTCACAACACCACTGTAAGGGTCTGGATGCTCACTGGGCAGCAGTGTCTGTCTGCCAGGCACGGTGAACCCCTACAATGGCATTTATTAGCAAGACTGTGGCTGTCCCAGATGGCACCACAGTATACACTTCAGTCTTCCCCCTTTTCTGTGCTAGTAAAGGCTCTTGGGAAACTGCTCCCCAGTGTTCCACAGAAAGTGGGCTTCCTAATTGCCAAGAGGCTTAAACGGGCAGTGGCTCTGGGCTGTCATCATGGCTGTGGAAGGCCAGTCCTAGTAATAACTGACTTTGGCAATTCAGAGTCAACTATATCATCAAAGGCCCAGAATTTGTCTCTGACAGAGAAAGTTGCTTGAAGGGACAGTGGTTTATTCAGAGGGTACTGTGACAGAGCCACAGTGGGGAGGAACAGAAAGCTTGAGGACTGGAGGGGTGCTGAGGCAGGAAGGGCTCTGGTTCTGTATTTAGGGTTGAGAATAGTTTCATGTGCTTACCAGTGCATGGAAACAGCTCTTAACAGTGCTTGAAAACAGATGAGTTCAGAAATTGATTCTGACTAAAGTGATTAGTATTTCACATGATGTGGGGCAGGCAATAAGCAAGCCTAAGGTCCTAGAACTAAGCTGAGACGGAAGTAAGCACACTTTAATGCTGCTACCGATGTGGCACAACTACGAAGCTGCTTTTCTTTTCCTCCCACTAGTTGTAAAATCCCTCTTTCTTTCCCATATATGTGGAGCTGTGGAGTTCTTTCCCCAGTGAACAATGGGTGGGGACTCCCATCTAGGCTTTTCAGAGCCTGTTCTAGACAGGAAGAGACCGAGTCTGCCTTTCCCATGTTGGCCGGCCCCTCCCAGCGAAGAACAGTGCGGTCCAGGAGGCCAAATGCAGGCCCACTCCCTAAAAACTCACTATTCCCAAACTTTTACTCCAGGCTCCTGCTCACCCTCATTTCCCTTGGGTGTATTCATTCATTGGTATAAGCCAATCAAGATATTTCATTTATCTCATGAATGATTCATTTAGAAGTAGACATGACAATGAGACAGAGGAAATTTATCAGCATGATTCTTGGAAAGATTCTCTTTTTCATAGAGAAAAAAATTTCTTACATTTACTGCATAATCATATTATCAGTATTATATGAGAAGCTGGGGAATATGCTGAGGATAACAAAGTAGACATATGGATGAGATTTTGGGCCTTTGATGATATAGCTGACTCTCTGGATTAATCAACCCGGGATCCAGTCTAAATCCAAACTCCTAGTTATATGAAATACTTGTCATGTTGCAGATACTCTGAGTTTTCTGTTACTTGACATACAAGTTATCTCTGAAACATATGTGTCTACACTTGACTTCTGTCTGTGGCTTCATATACAGGCAGAGGTATAGCTGTGGGTATAGATGTGTAGATAGATAGATAGATAGATAGATAGATAGATATAGATATAGATGCACAGATGTATAAATGTACAGAGAGAGAGAGAGAGAGAGAGAGAGAGAGAGAGAGAGAGAGAGAGGGAGAGAGATGCATGCCCATCACAACACCAGAGTCGCTCTGGTTTGGAGACTCTCCATCTCCTATTCTCCCCAAACCACCTGGTGGTCTCTCACTGAGCACCTGCGCAATAGAACCTGAAGATCTGAAGACTTGGACCCTTTTCACATGGTTACTGCCTTTGGGGGACTGAATGATGCTCTATATTTGGAGGGAAAGATTTGAAGAATGAAGGTCTCAGTGGGCTAGCAATGCATTTTACTTAAGCCTCTGTTGCAAAGACAACACAGATAAATACAAGCTGGAATTAGAGAGATGAAGTAATGTGTTTCTGGTATGCATTCAGAGTTACCAGGGACATCGAATGCCTATCTCCCATAAATTTCTCTCAATCATGTTTGTTTCTTGAAAATCTGTCCTAAGATATAGATAGATGCCTTAACTTAAAGATTTGCCCTTCTTTCATCCTAGTTTTTTGAGTTATCTCCACACTGATTTCCATAATGGTTGCACCACTCTATACTCCCACCAACAGTGGAGAAGTATTCCTTTTTCCCCATAACCTCACTGTTTGTTAGTGATTGATTTCTTGATGATGGCCATTCTTTCTGGGATGAGATGGAATCTCAGTGTTGTTTTAATTTGCATCTCTTGAATGACCAATGATTTTGAACATTTTTCATGTATTTATTTGCCATTTGTATTTCTTCATCTGAGAAATGTGTTTTCATCTCAGACACTCATTTTCGATTGGGTCTTTGAATTTGGGGAGTCTAATTTATTTTTCCAGTTCTTTATATGTTCTAGATAGAAGTTGTTTGTCTGAGGGACAGTTGGCTAAATTTTTTTTCACAGTTTGTGAGTTGTCTTTTCACTTTTTTGATGATTTCTTTTGCTGTGAAAAAGCTTTTAAGTAAGAGATTCCAGTTGTTGATTCTTTGAAGTATTTCCCTTGTAGTCTGGGTTTTGTTCATGAACCCTATGCATATATCTATGTCTTTAAGATTTCTACCTATTTTCTCTTCTAGTAGATTTAGTGTTTCTATTTTAATATTTAAATCTTTGATCTATTTTGACTTTAGTGCATGATGATAGATGTGTCTAGTTTTAGTCTTCAGCATATGGAAAGTCAATTTTTCCAGTTTCATGTAGTAAAGAGGCTTTCTTTCAGTGAACATGTTGGGTTCACCCCTTTGTCAAATATAAGGTAGCTGAGTGTGTTTATAGTTGTGTCTGCATCTTTTAATCTGTTCCAGTGGTCCTCAGGTCTGTTTGTGTGTCAGTACCATGCTGATTTTAGCACAGTAGCTTTGTAATACAATTTCAAGTTAGGGGCTGTGATGCCCCCTACCTTGCCTTTGTTGCCCAGGATTGCCTTTGCTATTCTAGGTCCCTTCTGGTTTCAGATGAATTTTAGGAATGTTTTCTTCAGTTCTGTGAGGTATGCTAGGTCATTGTGATCAAAATTTCATCAAATCTGTGTAATGGTTTTGAGAGTATGGCCATTTTCACTATGTTTGTTCTTCCTGTCAATGATCAAGGGCTATCTTTCCATTTTCTGATATCTTTTTCAATCTCCTTTTTTTCAGAATTCTGTAATTTTCAACTATTCTTCTGGTTACCTTCCCAGAAGAATTAAAAACATCATACCACAGCAATATATATACACCCATGTTTATAGCAGCACAATTTATAATAGCTAAATCTTGAAAACAACTCAGATCCCCATCAACTGAGGAATGGATTAAAAAGTTGTATTTTTAGACAATGGAGTAATACTCAGCCATAAAGAAAGATAAACTTGATACTTCTTTGGATAAATGGATGCAACTTGAAACCATACTCATAAGTGAAATAAATCAGACTTACATGTGTAAACATTGTATTGTCTCGTGGTATGAGAAACTGAAAGAGTAAATAAGTTCCAAAAGGTACAATAGATAATGTAAAATGGGAAGAAATTGTTCAAAATGAAAAAGGAACTAGGATGGGTGAAAGGGAAAAAGACACTAGGGAACAGGGAAAAAATGCAAGTCATTTATACTGTTAGTGTCTCTTCATTAAAAAGGAAGATTTGTGCTAATACTTTTTATGGCCGTACACTGAGCAACTATTTTAAAGATAAGATGTAATGTGTTAACTACTGTTATACTCTTAGTATTTTGTTATGAAATTGTTTTACCTTTTTCCATTAAAAAACAAGTTTTGTACTTTGTTGGGATGCAGTCAACCTGAAGAGAAAGAAAAGTTCTAGAATGATTGTGAGGAGGGATTATCATAATATAAATGACAAAGTGTTGCAGGAGAGAAGAGGAAAACTAGAGATCCCTAAGACATGCATGACTAGGTGGAGGAGTTATTGTCCCCTTTGACTTACCCAGAGTGTTCCCAAATTGAGCTATGACTTCAGCCTAACCCTGGAGCTTATGCCACCAGGGGTTTAAAGGTATGGCTGTTTTCTCATGCCGTCCTTTGTAGAGAGCTGAGAAGCCCTCCTTGCACTGAGGAGGACATGGGGCCTTCGTGGATCAATACGCAAGGCAGGTCTTACACTGGCAAGAAGTCAGCTTGGAGCTGTGTGGCTGGCTGGGGAGCCGCTGGGCCCTCCCGCAGCCAGCCCCGGCAGAGCTGCAGACCCACCGCAGAAGAGCACAGTGCTGGCTGCTCTGCTCTTGGAGTCACAATATAACCTTGGCTTTGTGCACATCAACTTCTCTCTGCTTCTCCGAGCCTTAGCACTGGAAACCCCTAGAGTGGTCAGATAATTCTCTACAGCTCCTTTGACCGAAAAGGCTTTGGCTGGCTTGTGATGGGGTGGTTTGAAAAGCTGTTTTCAAGTTGTTTGATTTTGTTCTATTTTGTTCTGGTTTCCATGCTTATTTTATGTGTCCCCCGCATCCCCAACCTTGCCACAGCCCTCTTTGAGAATTATTTTTGGTATGAAAGATGAGGAAAAACCCGGGAGAGTTACTGAGGAATTACAAACAGGGAGAGAGTAAGAAACTGTCAGAGCTTATTACCTCCTGAGGATATCTGGATTGTCATACAGCAGGTAACTGCGGCCAATGAACTGTGGGATCTCGATGGCTTCTGTGATGGCTGTGACAGAACAGAAAATGAGGGTACATGGCTTGTAGCTCTTAACCTCTGCACCCACACACATGGCAGAAACATTCTGGAAGGGCCCTAGTAACGTGATGCTTAACAACTTGTCAGTCCCTTCCTCGTAGCTGTACATGGGACTGTCAAGGTTCAGCGAGGACCAGTCAGAGGGTCTAGAGTTAGCACCTCACACTGGTCCCTCCCTGGGGACTGACAGTCACTCTCACTGACCTAAAGACTACAAAGAAGGTTTTGCAATGGGCTAAAACTTGAACTGTTCCCAGTGATTCTTGGAAACCAAAGAGTAGAGCTTGGGCCATGTGGGGAGCATCTGGGGATAACCCCAGATGTTTGCCAAGGAAGTCAGAAAAAGAAATTCCCAAACAAGGCCTACTAGAGTTTCTTTATTTAATGCCAGTGCATCTGAACCCCTTAAGCTATGACCTTGAGATAATGTGGAAGGGTGCTGAGAAAGACTTTAATCCTTACATTTATGTCACTTATTTAGTGTGATACTGAACAAGTCTTCACCACAATCTCATGAAGTAGTAGAAAGCATAAGGCAAGGGCAGGGATGGTTACTCCCCTTCTACATAGGAGGAACGCAAGGCACCGAAAGCATCAAGGATTTTCCCAGGATCATTAGCCGAGAGAGCAGTAGATCATGGACCGGACTGGCTCTCCTTAATTCTGGCTCCTGGCCACCTCTTAACTTGCCAATATTTTTCAAAGTGAATTTCCTTCCTCCTCAAGTTTTCATCATTTCGTTTTCCTGAGGAATTATCTTTTGCACTTAGCAGAAGGGCAGGTTAAGCAGCTGTGTTTGGTATCACAAATTGGGATGTGGTGAGGAGATTTTGACTCCAGAGTTAACAGAAATGTTTCTTTCCTCTTCAGAAAGATACAGAACTAGAGTTTAAAGAAATTAAGGTAGACTAAATCTCATATTCAGAAATGCACAACATGAATAATCCATCTTATGAAATAATTATAGCTTCAAGAAAGCATGTGGTTGATACAAAGAAGACAGTACTGGGTACTTACCCAGGAGAGAAAACATATAGTCATTTGATGCTATGAATAATGGAA